>APFE030657352.1:15462-32140 GCA_000404065.3 Pinus taeda
AATTAACTATTTCAGAACGCAACATAATTCCATAAGAACCTTGCTCTTGGAAAACAACGAAGTCCGTTAAACAGTGGTGCATGACTACATTAGCAGAATGGGAAAACTCTTGACTTAAAAAAATCGTACCACAACACAGGGTTCTTAATGATTAACATTAAATTGGTCACCATGTATTAAAATATTTTATGTTTATTTTAATATTTAACATTTTTTTTGAATTACAATGCATTGAGCATATATCTTCTAAAGAATATGTCTAGAGGTTAAATTTAAGAAGAAAGTTATACTAATATCAATGTCCCAAAATAATGACAGTCATTGCAAGTTTTTGGAGATTTAGAAATGAATAACCTTCGAAAGGGTGCATAGAAGAGATAGGGATGTGAATGTCATAGTGTATGGTTAGTACATTTATGTGGAAGGTTGCAACACCTATTGGAGCAAGCAAGAGTAGAGGGCTTTCTCTATTGGTAGAGTTGGCCATTGAAAATACTTTCCTTTCCCAACACTACCTTGGATGATCATCTTTAGCAATGTGGTGGAGGTATTGCTTGAAAATTGGGTAAGAATGATATTGAATGCCATGCTTTGGCTAGGGGACAAGGAAATAAAGGAGTGTGGATTTGGATAGGGGAGATGGTGGAGTTGTGTGGAGGAGTGGTTGAATTCTTTGAAGCGAATGGTTGTCTCTTGCATGTTTGAATGGGTAAGAGTATGGGCCCTGTTATGATTTTCATCAAATTCACGATGGGAAAGCATTGAGGGTCATCAAGGAGGATGTTGTTACTTGGGTGGAGTTGAGAAAGGAATTGTTGTTCTTCAATGTCCATGGAGTGGTGGGGCTACATTTTTAGGATCAAAGTCATCATCAAAGTCAACAAGAGGTGGCTTTTCAATTCCATGATGGACATGCCATGCATGATCTGTGTTCTTTATTTCTTTCCAGTGAACAATAAGCTCCATGTCAGTTTCACGAATGTCATCAGGTAGCTTGTGGAAAGGGTGGTACAAGAGTAGCTCACTCCAACAAAATTCGACATAATAGTTTGCATCGTGAGATGGGATGGAAGTGTACTGAGGTAAGACACGTATGACGATGACAACGCAAATATGTGATTTGAATTTAAACAAGAACAAAACAAGTTACAGATATAACCATAAACACAGAGATGCAGGAGAAATAAAACTTCATTTAATTAATATCAAAGAACTGAAATATGCTTACATACAGAATGGAAATAAACTAGCTGGGGTGATGGTAGCTTATCTCTGAGAAGCGATGCGGCAACTATATGCCTATGAACTATGTTACAATGAGGTTCGGAGGCCTATTTATTATTGAGAAACAGTGGAAAACCCTAAACATCCAAAAACCTAACACTAGGAGATGGAGCGTCAAAACTATGGGCCTTGTTTGGGTAAATTGATACATCAACTTCCTGGGTCGTATCTTTGGCGTACAATCTCTGTTTGACGCGCATAATACGTTGTTAGAAAGATCTATCCGAGTACTACAACTTCCGAGTGGACAATATTGGTGTGGGCCCCATTTTGGCCCTGATTTTCGCAAAAAAAAATGTCATTTAGGGCCTCAAAACGGCTCTCGAATTTCAGGACCCAAAAAATTGCCAAAAATAGTAAATTGTGCTACAATTAAGGAAACTAAAAAACTGAAGGAGACAGTGGTGGGGGGTCCCAGTGGAATAGGTGGATGGCCTCCCACATCCACCTAGGTCAATCATCCCCCCTTGGGAAGCAATGGTCCCCTTGCATTGAGTGCCTCCATTAGATGCAGAAACTTTCGCTGGTGTGAGTTGATCTACAATGTTTGATGCATCCAGTGATGGTGGGAGGCATCGTTGAAGGCAGTCCACATTGAACACTCGGTGAAAACCAAGGAATGGGGGAATGTTGCGCTCCCAAGCATTGTCTCCCACAACCTTGGTATTGGTGTAAGGACCATATCGGAGTGGTCTGAGCTTCCGATGGGCTCTCGTAAGGTGTTTTTTTTCAAATGTAACCACACTTTGTCACCCACCTAAACTTTGTGTGGCACCTGATGTTGATCATGTCGCTGCTTGTACTATGCCTTTAACTTCTCCAAGATATTGTGAATCTGTTGGCGAATGTGTCCTGGTTGCAACAAACCCTAGATTTGCTGCTTGATCTCTTCATTTTCCATAATGGAGCGACAATATATCGGCCCATTGGGTAGAGGTGCTCCGAGAGTCAAATCGGTTGGATGCTTGACTTACCAGTGCAAGGGTACCCCTGTGGGTGAGGAGAAGATGTCCCTGTGTTCTTCCACAACCGTATCTATTTGCTTTTGCTATGTGGAGGAACCGTTCCCAGGGTCATGGATGTGGTTACGATCTTCCCCTTACTTTGAGAGCGAACCAAAAAGAAAATAAATTTCCTTGTCTGGGAGATGAACTTAATGCATTTCTTAGCAGAGATCAAAGAGGTGGCAGTAGGTGGGGCTACCTCTGGTATCCTGTATAATGTATTACCCAAAGAAATAATAACAGAGCGAGGTATCGACTCTTATACATCAAGTTGCTTCCACAAGTATGGTTTTCTTAATAATACATTACAAACATCAAGAGTAGCAACATCCCACAATACCTCATATGTGAAGGGCTTGATGTTATAGGGAAGTTGACACTGTTGACTGACTCAGAGATCTCGTCCTTGGTGAATCCACTCGATGTTGTATGATTGTGGGTGTGGTGTGATCAGTAGGACCAACTGCTTCATGACCTCTACTAAAATAATGTTCTTTTGGCTCCCACTGTGGACAATAAATTGCAGCGGAGAACCCTTCACCCCCATCTGTTAATGGAAGAGACGCTCCCCCAACTCTACATCTTCAGGCTCATTCTTCTAGATCTTGGTGGTGGCAATAGTGGCATTGGGCTCTGCATCAACAATATGCTTCCCTTTGTCATTCCTCTTATCATGTTTTGACTCAGAGTCGGAACATGCATCTAAAGCCTTCAACTCAGCCACCAGCGACTGCTTGGCCCAACACTTGCTTGTGTTGTGAGTGGGTCTCTTATGGAACTCACACCACTTTCCTGTGTCCTTCTTCAACTTCCTGGTGTTGTTATTTTCTTGCGGCTTCGACGGGTTGTCTCGGGTTGCGTCGCCTTGGCTTTGTCTTTTGTTCTCCAGTATGGGGGCACCCTTCCATGGCTTCATATTCAGACATCCAAAGTCTCGCTTCTTTTTCTTAAACTTCTGCTCGATCTTGACAACGTATTGGGACGCCATGAATTGTGAGGAGATGTCCAGGAACTCCATCTCATCTTAGATGTACCTATGTAGGAAGTCATAGTACTTGAGCATCAAATATTTCTTAGAATCCTTGATAGCCAACTTCGTGCAAAGGGTATGGAAAACATTAGTAAACTCTGGCACGTCCTGGTCTCTTCCCTTCAGCAACGTGATCCACTTTATGTATTTATCCTCATATCGCCCGACAAGGTAGTACTGCTCCTTGATGGCATCCGAGAACGAATTCCAAGTGGGTGCAACTAAAAAGAGTGAGGGTTCCCTCTTGTCCTTCTGCTCATAGTAGGTTTCCCACCAGTACTTGACGTGGGGGGTGACTTTGAAAAGAGCAAAAGTAATATTTTCCCGGCTGGAAAAGTCATAAACATAAAAATATCCTTCTAACACATTTAACCATTTATCTATCGTGTCTACATCTATTTGACCCTCAAATATGGGAATGTCAAAGTTAACTTGTACCTTAAAGGGTGTGGCGCTTCCAGAGTAGCTGTTGGAAGTAGATGTGTCGCTACTAACTGATTTTGACTATTCACGCAATTCAAAAACACAACACAAAACTTCATTCACATGAGAAGAGAGTGCAAACGATAAAGCTTTATTGAAAACAACTATATTATATAACAACAATAACTTACATGTATCACGACTCTACATGCATAATGCTGGACATAATGAAATGTGTTCACAATAATATTATTAGCAAGAAAAACGTATAAATGATGTGATTTGCATTTACCTTTGTCAAATCAGCTTAACCAATGTCGAATTTGTTCATATGTGCCCCATTCTAGCCTTTATATGTTTCCATTTAGCAGAACATATGTCATAAATATCATAGGTTTCGAAACATATGTCATATTACCTCACTAAAACTAGTTCGAATGATAAGTCACCCGTTGGTATATTCCTTAGCCAGAAGCCTGTCATATTACCCCATTGAAACTAGTTTTGATGATAAGCTTCCTATTGGTATATGCCTTAGCTAGAAGCCTGTAATTGGTCATCTTCAACCTTCAACCTCCAACCTTTCAAAATATTGCTTATACAAAGTTTTTTTCTTATATATGTCTTAGCCAGAATCCCGTAATGGGTCACCTTTAGCCTTCAACCTCCAACCTTCAGCCAACCAAGCTCAACCAGGTACCTCCAACCTTTAGCCAACCAAGCCCAACTAGGAAGAAGCAATTCCCAAATCGCTTTGAGCAAGAACACATTGAAAGAAATGAACTTAGAGTTGGATGGCATGGCTGAGGCCATCTGAGCAGGATCTAAGCAGGTGGGTAGGTCAGAGACTAGACAGTTCCAGGACTGAACTAGCTGATTCTTGAGCCTGACGGTGCAAAAATGAGATGGCCTAATTTCTTTCAACGATATCGAGATTGCAAACGAGAGACTTCTTAGCACAAATTTGCCCGCCTTTATTTTGGTCTGGAGCCCTCGAACAAAACAACCTAAAATTTCCATTTGAATGTGCCAAAGCAATAGTGGAGAAGTCCATCTTCCCTATTTCGTGGTGCAGGCTTAAACCCACTAATCCAATCAATGCAGATAGAGATTGGTCTGCTATGCACTTGAATAGATAGTTGTGCCCACATATCAATCACTCAAACATTGGTTTTCATTTCTTCAAAGGATTTTGTGTATGTGTGTTTGGGCTTCTAATATACTTGTGGTCACAACCTACTCTTGCTCTTTCTTAAAGATACTCCACCAATTAAGTAACACGGCTAAGGAAGCCATTAGCTGATGCACCCTCTTGTGAAATTTTTTTTGCAAGGCTCTCCTCGGTGAGGAAGAAAAGGAACATCGAAGCAAAGGCACATTAAAACAGTCCCGGTTACTAGTACCAGATCAAGCGACCTGTACAAGCCAGTAGTGTAATATACACTTTGGTTGATAGTAAGGGTGTACTCCAAGTTGTTCGCTACTCTCTTGGTTGAATCAACAAGGGTTTACTCGACAACTTGCTCTCCTCTTTGATGTTAATTAGACAACTCGAGCTCTGTTCCAGGGTAGCAAGTAAGTGCAATAAGGTGCACAAATGTGAATGGGCGAAGACAATACTGGAGTAGTAGAAGATCCTACGCCACCACAACAACATCCTGCATGCATCCACCACTTGTAATGCAGTTGCGGTTCCACTGGAACAACATGCAACCATAGAAAAAACTTGATTTTGGCACCTTAAGAATACATATCATTTAACTACCTCAAACTAATGCTAACATTACTTCAGGACTCCAAACTATCTCTAAAAATGAAGTCACTAAGTATAAAATAATATATAGTCTAGCCTCTTCTGCCTCAGGAATAGGCCAGATAAGATGTTGAAATTGAATGAGAAAGGGATTAATCTCAAAACAATCACATATGAGAAAAACACCTTCGCAAAAATGAATACTAACTAATGTCAAACACATCAATTTGATTATTATAGTCTGATGCCATAGGGTGGGGACTAATAAGGCGTTATTTATTTAGCCACAGTTAAAGCATTAAAATACTAGCTTCAAAGTTTTAAACCACTCATAATAAAGTAAGACTAATAATTTATTTACAGGTATGCAATGAGAAATTTTTAAATTTTTTTCACCCAACTATGAAAATTAATATTTAATATTTTTCAAATATTGACACTTATAAAAGATGGTAAAATTTAATTTATTGAGATAAAATAATTTAATTTAATTTATAAGTTATTTTTATAAGGTTGTGTTAATAGTGTTGGACCCGTCAACATTCAGGGGATCCCCCCGGTATGAAGTCCCAACAAGACCTCACACCATTTGGTGTAGGAGTCTCATCTGGTATGATGGCCCTATTGCCATTATCTTAAAGATATGCCTTAGTTCTTGCTTGTCATCACATGAGAGTGGTTTACATTGTCTTCAATCAAGGTTTGCGTGCCTGCTGAGTGGTTAGTGTCGCTTGTGTCAAAGTTCTTTCACTGCGGAGGGAGAGGGTGGAAGTGAGTCTTGGGTTGGAAGGGAACAGTCCCAACTTTGTTAGAGACACAAAACACAACAGGACATGCACAAATTCCAGTTGAGTAGTCCACACGGATGCGGCAGTCACAAATAGAAGGTGAATAGATAACATGTACAACACCCAGCAGAATAATACACATGAGTGCGACGGGCGTTATAACAAGTTTACAAGAATGGATTTGTCGAGTGTACGGAGGGATAACCCACACAAGCGAGACAACATTAGCAACTGATACAACACATTTCCAATAGAATGTACTAAAACAACCGAAGTAGTTCAACTGTCTTAATATAGGTTAAAACAACATGCATTACAAGTGTCCAAGGAATAGTCTTATAAAAGAATACAATACATGTGTGAAAACGGGTTGGCCTGTTAACAGGATTCTAAATTAAGCGAAAGTTCCAACACACGTCCGTACACCATTACATCACTAACCCCGATAGCAAGGCATTGAAGCCATTGCTCACTCCTCAAATAAAAGACTACAGACTCTCAAGGCTATGTGAGAGGAGCCAAGGTGAAAATTCCTTTGCATGTACAAATGAGGGGTATTTATAGCAAAGGGTAAAACTGGCCCTTGTGATTGTTCGACTTCCCTCATGATTGTTTGACTTACATGACTCTTCAGATTTACATGTGGGTCTCTTGGACTTCTACGTTACATTACATTGATTACAACAATATGGCCCACAATAGTGATGTGGCTGAGATGACTCATGACATGACTCGACACGACAAAGCTGGTATGTTCATGTTGTTGTTGGTGTCCATGTCGAGCTACAGTGCTACTGAGTGATGGATGTGCCCTTGGTGTATCATAACTTCACCTCCATGTGGCAAGGTGTGCAGAGTCTTCGATGGTCTTGGTGTTTGCTTGATGTTGCATGTGCATGTCTCTCCCTCGCTTGTACTTTGGCATGATCCATGTGTTAGTCTGTTCGCAATCAAGTATCCTTGCATGCGCTCCTTGTTCATCTCATTCATCATCACGCCATGTCTAATCCATGTACATGTATCTACAATCACTCATGACGAGATGACATCAAATCTAGAAATCTCTTAGTCTACCATGATGCATTATTTTTCGCTTTCGGATGTAGGTGACCGGGAGAGAGGACAAGGCTCTGAAACTCCGCAGAGCACATTTCAAGCAGGGATGTGGGCTCTGGGCACTATCCACGAAAATTGCGCAGAAGTCACTAGGAGGCTAAGATGGGAAATCCGGATTAGCAATGACTATCTGCGAGATCTAGCTCGGTTAGAGGGAAGATCTGCGCAATTTTTCCAGGGAGAAAGTGCAGGCAACAGGCGATTCTGGCAGTGAAAACTGCACAATTTCTCTGGGGAGGCTAGTAGCAGGCTGCGGGAGGCTCCTAGAAAACGCTGTGCAGATATGGAAGGCTGACCTGTAGGACATCCCTGCGCGCTTTCTGGGTTGAGCAGAATGTTGGGTAGTTGGGAGACTACTTATGAAAAATGCGCAGTTTTCAAGAGGAGCAACAAGTCGGCTGACAAGATGTCTGGCTAAGAAAATTGCTAATTTTTTAGGGCAGTGAAGTGACAAGCAATGGGTGTCTGTCCAAAATGTCTACGCAATTTCTTTAGCCAACGGAAGCAGGTATGTTTGGCATCTTCTACACATTTTTTTAGGAGGAGTGAGGCTCGGGGTCACAGCCCAGTCAAACTCTCCGGCTGACTAGCTGGAGGCTTGGTGGTTTTACTTGCAGGTAGTGCAGATTGAGATGGCTTACTGAGAAACTTTTGTGTTGTTATAGGTGACATTCAGTCGGGTCGATTCCAGGATTACGCAATATAGACTACCTGGGAGGCAGCCTCAATCTCTGCGCAATTCTGGGCAACAATACATGATCATTGAGAGCTGAGACTACGCAGTGAAACTCAGCGAAGGTCTGGCTGTTGGAGGGTGGTTTGGTTGACAGGGTTTCAGCAAAATGACTAAGTGTGTGAACTAGTGACTTCGTACATGCATGACCTTGTCAACACACACTCAACATGACTTGACGACAAGACACCTTGAACCATTAAGACAACATACACTCAGTATGACTGGCCGATGGGTGTGAGCAACAAGCACGACACTTGCGATAGATTGTTGAACAACTGTGATGACACTTGCACAACAGTGCTTACAACATCGTGTGTGAGTGTGATAGATGTTTACATAGTGAGCAAAACTAAAACACAACATTCAACGTCACATCACCAAAATGAGGTCGCAAGCATGACATAGAAATCAACATGCCGAAGATGACAGCTGGTCAAACAAGTGAAAAGGAAGCAAGACATGTAGAAGAAACACATAAAATGAATTTTCACGTTTTTGCACATGCGTGTTACTGAGGACATGATGATATGACAATCACAAGCAGTCCTGCAAAGTCAACTAAGAGGTGTACTTTGAAAGGTGTTCGTTACTTACCATACTTACCCTTAAGATGGTCGTCCATCTGATGGGGTTTGCATGCGATCCTGATATCTTCCATTACTTGGTTCCTTGGTCCTTCTCCTCAACTCCTTGGAAGAAATATCAGCATGTCACCTTCTCCTATAGTCACTAAGAGGTAGATCTGCACAATTTCAGTAGATAATGATTGCTTCCAGGATGAGGCCCTAGGAGGATCGTTTGTGTAGTTTTTGCATGCAAGATAGACAAGGCAGCTTGGAAAACATTGCGCACTTTTGAGGCACATGACACTGCTACGGGATGGGGATCCTTGGAGGACACCTCTGCGCAATTTCTGAGTGCAGTGTAGTTGGACTTCTTTACGCATTTTTGGAGAGAAATGTTGGCTACCTGAATGCTCTATGCATTTTTGGAGAGCAGTGTTCGCTGGGGTCTCTTTGGGCTACAAGGTTTCAACAAGCAAGGGAGGTTGGTGTCTCTCTGGACTGCGGGGTTTCAGCAAGCAAGGGAGGTTGGTGTCTTTGTGGGCTATAGGGTTTTAGCAGGCAAGGAAGGAACCTTGATGGTTGCAGAAGCAAAGCGCACAGTTCTAGGAAGCTAGATGAGGCTAGGTTGCTCGAGAAAATGGCTAAGTGTGAGATCAATGAAACATATGTAAACATGATAAGACTTGACTCTCATCGCACATGGACACTTAGTGACACAACACAGACCATCTAGAATGCATAATACATACTTTTCTTGATACAACAACCTTCGTTGCAAAAGTGCGTGAAGAGAGTGTGAAACATGTCTATGTGATGACAACCACTCATATGCACACAATTCCCTTGAAGCAAGACAACGTTCCCTTTGCATGACAAACTACAACCCCTATGCCCAAAAATGACACATGTTGCATAAAGATGAGTATGCAGACAACTCTTAAGATCAAGGAGGTGAGCTTGAAATCATCAGCTTACCAATAAGTGACCAAGGATGATTGATTGCAAGATCCATGGTAGGCTCCAAAATTTGCATGAGAGCCAATATTTTGCAGGGTGGTTGTAGTTGCTACAACAGGCTAGAATTATAGCTCATTATGTTAGTAGTGGATTTCAACTTGAGTGGAGAAGATAATAATCATTCAACCCAATCACTCAAGATAATCTAATGAATTGAAAATAGTCATTCAACCCAACCACTGGACATAACCTAATACACTTATATATACATACTCTAAAAAATGTCATTCATATATACTAGCATAGATCCATTTTAAGTACGGACCTAACATGAACCAAAAAGGATCAATTTTCTTCACTTGCAAACTTCTTTAGAGTGAAAAATACAATGTGGTATTTTTCATTGTTTAAATTGTATTTTTGAATGCTAAATAGAGTATATATAGGACCAAATAAGCCTTTTAACCATAAAAACTTAAAATTTTCATGATATATACATAAATTTTTAAAATGATATATAATTACACTGTAAGGCATTTCCCTTTGAAATCAACTCCCCTCTTGACCACCTATCATCATTATGGGCCATACGATTATGTGTTAGACGATTGAAAATAGTTCGACCGTTCGATGAAAGGAAAGTAGTTATAATTAGTTGCAGAGTATCAAGGATGCCATTTGATTAAATTAAGAGACCATGGAAATCGTTGTGCTCACCACTGGAACCACAATGGCCATAGCTACCCAATGGTTGCGTTAGCCGCTGGAACCACAACGGCCACAATTGTCCATGTTGGCCCATCAGGGCCTAGGGTCTTTGGCTCTAAATCCACTACGGAAGATGTCACTGCTTACAAATATCTAACAACAATAATCACATTCCTCATGTTTTATAACAAATCATATTATCTTCTTTATAAGAAATCTTATGAAATATTTTTGACATATAGGCGCCACCACCAGTTCTGGAATTGCAGCGGAAATGGCAAGAGTATTGGCTAAACCGGGGCCAAGATTGATTATTCCTGCAAGAAATTTGAAAGGAGTAGAAGATGTAAAATCTAGGATTCAGAAAGAGATTCATAGGTCGATAAGCATACACACTTTTTTGGCAACCTTGTAATGTTATAGAATAGAACTCAATTAAAACCCTACACTTCTCTGACTACCAGAGCTTATTTGCAGGGAACTTCTCGAGGGCTTTTCAATTCCACCTCAAGCTAGTTCTTCCACTAGCTTTATGACCCTCAGCTAGGAGCATCTAGTTTATCGAGGCCAAAGCAGCAGCCCTGAGCGAGACTATTTTTTCTAAAATAAGAATAAGCACATAATCTGGTCCCGGATGTGGGGGCAGACCTAAAATAATTTCCCACATTAGATCACTTATTGTTCACCTCAAGAAGTAGCAAAAATGAATTGTTGAAGTTAGGTGGGACTGAACTTCTTTTCGATAAGGGTTGTTGCCTATTTATACCACATAATTACCACAATTTTGATCACAAGAAGTTTGATCTGACAAGGCTTATAGGCAGGCTTTTTAATGGGCTTAGCCTACTCCAAGAACATGGTAAAACAAAAAACACGGGACTCTTGCAAGAGTAAAAAAACTCGACTCTATCATACCACAGAAGAATACCCACAAAAAAAAACTTTGCAATCCTCCCTCAGTCAGCTCAACCTTCTAACAGACAAAGTAGTCCACAAAACTCGATTCTGCTCCTCAGATAGCTTAGCTTTCTCCTTAGCTCAAATCTATTGTGGTCTATCTCAGACCTTATTCCTTAGCCAAATTATTTTTTGGTGTCTAAACTGAGCCACACGTGTGGATATAAATACTAGCTTTTTGGGTTGCCGTGGAGCCAACTTGACACCTTTTGAATTCATGTGTGGATATAAACACTAGCTTTTGGGGCTACCTTGGAGCCAACTTGTCACCTTTTGTATTATCTTTTTAAGTGGGGCTGCCTTGACCACTTAGATAAGCCAAATTTTGCTATTGACATGGTGTATATATGTATGCATAAAAAAAATCATTTTTTCCTCAACTGTGAGGAGGCTTCCAACTTATCACTGGAAAGGTCTCGAAAGAGGCCAGTTGATTATGTAGCTCTATTTTTCATCTTGTTTGTCTTTACACGATAGAAGGGTCTTCTAAAGTGGATACCTCTGAGGGGTGAGGCACCATTCTCCTGGGTGTAAAACTTCATCCTTCTGGTTTGACATTTTGCTTCTGCATGCTCTTCATGTTTGATTTAAATCATTTACTTATAAAGGTTCCAAAATCTTAATAAAGAGAAATTTCATAAATCCTTCACTTTGAACATATACTAATTGGAAAATTTCGACTTCTTTATTTTATGCTATTGTTTCTTACACCATTGCCTTACGACGTTTCCTTTGCAACATATGGTGCAAATGCTACTATATACCTATACGCAATTAATATATTTTTAAGTATATGTCAATATAGATATATATGAAGTTGATATTGACATAAATTAGTTAACATAGATCTTCAAATAATTTATTTAAATATCTTTTGAAATATTTTTTAAAAATATAAGATTTAAACAGCTTATTCATACTTTTTTTACTTCTATTCATTTTTTTTAATTATAGGCAACATTATTTTTCTATTTAGAACATAATTTTAATTTTTATTTTAAAGGGACCCACACAAACGGACAAACTTACATCTCCCTCATATGAGTTGGGTTGTAGAATGAGTCTCTAGGCTCAATGACAAAACAAATTAATAATTTAAAAATATAAAATATTTCTATATTTAAAGAGATAAGTTTTAAATATAACTATCATAAATTTATCTTAATTTAGAATTTATTAATATTAGAAAAGATCAAATTTCTTGAGATGAAAGTATTTTCTAGTTTTTCACACACACAAAAAGAAAAAGAAAAATGTTTTTTTTTTTTCCTAATTTTTCACACATAAAATATACATCTTAAAAAAATTGATTCATCGCCATCCTTACTAAATCTAAATCTAAATTTAATCTAAATCTATATTACTATTACCCATGAAACAACTCAATTAGCAATCACATTCAAGGTTCAAATCTCTGTCAATGTTTACCCTACCAAAAAAATTCTATACTATTATTCAAATAGATATTTCTTTTTTCCTTTTTAATTAAATATTAATTAATATTACTACTTTCATTATTACACTTGTTATTTTTTTATAATTGTTATAAATTGTTTAAATATAGGAATTTTATTATGTCCCAATATAGATCCATTTTAAGTATGGATCTAATATGAGTGTAAAATACAATGTGTTAATTTTCATTGTTTAAATTGTATTTTTGAATGCTAAACAAAGTATATATACGACCAAATCAACATTTTAACATAAAAATTTGTTTTTTTTTTTTTTTTTTTTTTTGTTCAGGATATATACATATTTTTTATACATTAAATACTTTTTTATATAACAACATTAAAATGTTTTATTTTAACAATTATTTTTCTATATATAGATATATATGAAGTTGATATATGCATAAATGAGTTAACATATAACTTCAAATAATTTATTTAAAT
Organism: Pinus taeda; assembly: GCA_000404065.3. Lineage (NCBI taxonomy): Eukaryota > Viridiplantae > Streptophyta > Pinopsida > Pinales > Pinaceae > Pinus > Pinus taeda. Next base: position 28,683 of record APFE030657352.1, read on the forward strand.
ATCTTTTGAAATGTTTTTGAAATATATAAGATTTAAACATCTTACTCATACCTTTTTTTACTTTTATTCATTTTTTATTATTATAGCTAATATTATTTTTTATTTAGAACATAATTTTTAATTTTTAATTTTATTTTATAGATGCTAGAGAGACAAAGAAACTTACACATCTCCTCATACGATGTTGGAGAATAATCCTCACACTAAATTGCATAGAATAAACCGCTAAACTCAATTAAAAAAACTTATATCTAAATAAACAGAGGATTAAAAAAACCTATATCTTTATGTCCTTGTTAAACACATAATCTTCTCTTCAAATTTATGATTACGTCTTTACTTATTTATAATTACGATCAGATTTCAATGCTATCATTAACTTTTATTTCATAAAAAGTTGATCATGCATACCTACTTTTTATAAGGCGCGTAATGAGAAAGTTGAACCTCCAATTTTAAAAGCATTTGGACCATGTCTCAGTATTACTTATTCATAATGTTGACACACAGTTTACTTCCATTCATGTTTCCAATATATTGATGAGCAAGTTTCCAAACATTCTCAAACAATCAATAATTAATTAAAAGAATAAAATACTTCAGAAATTGTGATCCAATCCAATCTTACAAAAGAACAAGAACATTTCAGTCTCTGGAACTTGCAATTAAAGATCATGATAACCGCAAACCTCGGCTTCCAAAGACTAATATGACAGCTCCATGCAGGCAACCCATGATCATGCCATTCCCAAAGATGGTGCTCACCTTCACATGAATGAGAAGTAACCAAATCGACTCCAAAATTCTGCAAAAAAAAATTGCTCTGACACAGTCGATCAACCCTGTATTTTGAATATGTGTTTATTTGTGCTTATTCAGTCTGAAGAATTGCTCCAATTAGTAAAGCTCTCGTCTGTGCGACCCCCGGGAGAGAGAAACCAAGTAAAGTCCCATCTGGTGTTGCTGTAAGCTTCTAATTCTTCTGGGATTTCCTTGGCGCCTGACGATGGGGCAGCTATAGCTTCAACGGTTAGCAGTGCCTCAGAGATTGAGGGCCTCGACACAACTCTAGGGTGGGCAAATTGCAGCGCCAGCAATAAAACTTTATTTATTGTACTCTTGTGTCCCGAATACCGAATCCTGATGTCAATAACCTCTTTGGTCTGGTTCTTCTGCGTCATATCGACCACCCAGTCCGATATAAGAAAGTGCTCCTGAGCAGCATAGTTCGGATCCAGAGCCCTCCATGCCGTTATGAGCTCCAGCAGTATGATGCCGAAGATGAATACATCGCTTTTGTTGGTCAGATGGCCATAGAGAGCGTATTCTAGGGCAACATAAACAAGCGTCCCAACGGTCTGTGTCATGCCTCCAAGCCTACGGTGGTCTTTCAACCGTGCCAGCGAGGTGCGGCACCACCAAACAATTTCTTTTTAACAATACTCGTGCACATGGACTATGCCTAAATTCACTTTCTCCTACTTAGTTTGTGATTCTCAACCAAGTATTATTATGTTATCCTTTATACCAATGAACACCCATACACATTCATTATCCACAGTATTATATAAGAGAAATGCAACAGTATAAAGGGAGGGGCAACTCCCTGCAATATGGTCCTGCCCAACAATATATTATACAATCTTTCGTTTTTACAATGCACAAGTTAAATCTTGGGAAACCCCAAATTTACACTTAGACAATTTTCACAACTTCGGCAAACTCGGTTGCCCAGCTCGTCGGCACCTCCGCACGGTCGCCGCACGACTCACCAACCCTTCGTTCACCTCATCGCACCGTTGTGTCATTTGCCCAACTTGGGCGTGCCTCCAAGTCGCCACACAAGGGCGCCTCCAACCGAGACACACCTCCATTCACAATCTCAACACTTCACCTTTTCGTCGTGCACGGCGCGCCCTCACCCAGCCGCCCGTCTGCACGTCCACCCGTTCACCCATTCAACTTCGCCCAAGTCGCCGCACGACTTCACCCGAGTCGCCACATGACTTCACTCAGTTCGCCCGAACGACCTCACCCAGGTCGCCACACGACCTCACCCGGGTCTCCCGAACGAGCTTGCCCGAGTCCTGCCTGAACGACCACCCAAACGACCTACCTGAACGACCTCCCAAATGACCTACCTGAACGACCTTTCTGAACGACTGTCTGAACGACCTGCCTAAACGGCCTGCCCGAACGACTGTCCGAATGACCTGCCTGAACAACCTACCCGAACGACTGTCTGAACGATCTGCCTAAATGACCTGCCCGAACGAATTTCCTGAACGACTTTTCCTCAATGAATTTTCCGAATGATTGTCTGAACGATTTTTTTGAACGACTGTTCGAACGAGTTTCCCGAACGCCTTTCCTGAACGACTGTCCAAACGAGTTTCCTGAACTATTGTCTGAACGATTTTCCCGAACGACTGCCCGAACGAGTTCTCACCCGAGTTCCGCCCGTCGTGCGGGCTCATCCATGCACTTCAGAACTCCTTGTTTGAACTTGTTGATCAAATGCTTGATGGTCGTTTGCCTCCAAACACCCTCCAATATATACGGGCGGGTGGTGGGTTATGTCACCTGGCCGACCCACACCAAATGCCCGGCCGACTCGTTCATAATGTGTTGTCTCGCTCGGAGAATGGTCGGCCCACCCAACTCATGGGACCGCCCCCTCAACTCGCCCAACACCTTATAAACTCACCCAACGTTCATTTTATTTCATGTTTCGCACGCACTTCGCATGGTGGAGTCGCCCTGCCCATCGCACGAACCACAGGTCCTGACATCCTCCCCCACTTGAAGTCATTGTCGTCCTCGACAATATCTCATCTCGGAAACCATCTGTCACCATGATCACCATACCAAGGTATACACACCATCAATATGTCATATATCGGAAATCCTCTCAATCCATGATCATCAACCATCATGTCACAATCTCCACATGTGGCTCTCCATTGTGGAAGGCTGGACCCTCCATCTCAAGCTACATGCCCACTGCAACATATTGTTTTGACCTCATCATGTGTCGTCTTCATGTGAACCGCTGCCATGATACTTCAACACAATGCTAACATATCTCTGTACACTTCACGACCCCATGTTTGAACTAGTTGGGTAGCTAATCCAACCATCACGCTCAAACCATGAGAGTGAACATCCTCATGCCACCATTAGTCGTTTCTGTGAACATCCCTGTCACATCATCAGCTCGATCAAGAATCCAAGTGTAATCCATGCTCAGGTCCATGAAGTAGTCCTCATCTCATCTGCAACATGTTGTCCAAAGTAGTTGAGTCTCGGCTCAACCCATGCCCAAGTGTTGCCACCAAAGCATCATCATCATCGTAACTCCATCACTCCAGAGTGTCTCATATCGATCCTCCACATCAAGTCACTCTTTCAAGCCATTCCCATACATGTACTTGAAAGTATGCACCCCATCCTGCATC
>APFE030657352.1:35476-88628 GCA_000404065.3 Pinus taeda
TTGGAGTCCAACAACACATTTGCATCTTTCACGTCCCTGTGAATTATGCTCAGCTTGGCAAATTCGTGTAGATAAGTTAGCTCCCTGGCTATGCCCACTGCAATTTTGTAGCGCTCCGACCATGGCAGCCATGTTGATTTATGCGGATTGAAGAGACAGTCGGCCAAATTGCCGTTCTCCATGAAATCAGAAACAAGAAGTTGTTCGCTAACCTGGCTCTCTTTGTTGAATTCGATGGAGTAGCCTCTGATAGGAAGTAGGTTGCGGTGCTTAATCCCGCTGATGGCACGCAGTTCGTGGCCGAAAGTATCGTCTGTTTCGATCTTTGTGGAGTACTTTAATCTCTTCACAACTATTCACGTCCCGTTTGGCAGGATTCCCCTGTAGACAACGCTAAAACCCCCTTCGCCGATCACGTTCGCCGCCGTGAAATTCCCTGTGGATTCTTTGATCTCCGACAGGTTGAAGAATTTTAGACCTGTCGTGGAGCTCAATAGTTCGTATCTCTGCATCAATTTCATCCGTTTTGATTTCTAGAGACTGTTCTTTCGTCGATTTAAATACAGGCAGATGCTCAATCCAAGAACCAATATTTCGACTGCAGGAATTATGGTGATAAAGTACCATTTCAGAAATCTATTTCCTCTCTTCAGTTCCGCAAAGGTTGCCAACGATGATACATTTTGTATGCTTAGAAGGCAGTAAGCGGCATCCGGACCAAGACCGTTGTAACAATTAATGCCTGCTGCGACATAAATCAATAGAAACATTGGGCAATTCGATTGTCCTCCGGGTTCTTTGTTCAACGACCTAAGAGCCATCCCCATGGCGCTTAAGCATTTATCGCAATGAAAAGTCCCCGCGCGAGATCCGTTGCAATTCAGCTTCAAGCCCGTCGTATCCACCCCGCTCTCGAAGGTCTTTAGATTGTCAATACCGAGACAGGTGCCTGGATCACAGACAAAACTTTCGGACCTCACGTTGCAGCTCCTGAACATCTCGGCTCCGATCCCTGTCCAGACTTGTACTAGCCTCTGTAATTCATTCAAACATACACCTGCGATCTGGTTGGTGGGCAAGAGGAAAGAACGGTTGTAGTGCATCCATGAAAAGTGAAGTATCTTGATTAAATCGTTGATGCTTTGGCAGCAATGAGTTTTGGAAGTAAACATTGCTGAAGCATCCATATCTGAGTGTCAACCTCCGCGGTTATGTTCAATGGACAAGCTTCAGATGACATGTTCAAGGCCTCCACCTTAATTTCTCCCGAAGTAATCCAAAATATAAAACATAACAACAAGCCCTTCTGTGTAACATCTTTCAGCAAACTGATTCTTGCACAGAGACTCATATTAAGAGATTAAAATCGTATGGCAGAGCTCGAAATTTGTAACAAGGAAAAAGTATTTCAGGAACTATGAATTCCTGCTTCTTCAACCAAGCATTAAATGAATCTGGAAGTACCAAGCAATCGAATTAATAGCAAAGAACTGTGCCACTGGTCAACAAAAATTAGGAATAATGGAGTAGTTGTAGATTCCATGTAATCAACAGAGGCCACTGAATTTAGTATGTTTCATATTGGCTGATTTATTTCAGGTCGGCTACTCATCATCTCCTCGATAGCTTCAATATGTAGGGTGTTTCCAACGTGTTTGTCGCAGAGTCATCTAAAAATTGCCCAGAAAGCTAAAAGTGGCCAAAATCCAAGAAAAAAAATTTCAAAAAATCTTATAGAGGCAGTGTTTGAATCGTGTTTTTGATGGTGGAAATGGATTCAGCACCATCTAAAACAACGTCTAGGACACCTAAAATTTTGAAGTTTAACAACAATAACTTGGATTTACAAAAATCCTTGCCAGATTTTCTCTAGATATGACTGGAATTCCCATAACTTTCTGAGCAACTCCTCCGCCTCGTTACACTACGCGGTTTGTGCCCGTAGACTTTAGACGCGGTACTAACCCGAATGATATGCGAATCGAGTTCAAAAAATATTTTCATCGCTTAATCCAATTTCTCTGCGTGGCACCTTTGGAGCCAACAAATTCGGTAGCGCTATAGATATAAGATATATAGATATATGATAAAAAATGTTCTTACAAAAATTTTTTGAAGGAGCGCGTGCTGGTGCGGAGGGGCGAAGTAAGCATCCAATTCTCTGCATGCATCCATCGCCATTCTAGCCAACCACAACACTGCATGTATGTTCCGCTTCAACACTTGGTAAGCTAGCTATCCTACATTCCTACTATCCTTCCTGATCTTTGGCACCTGTCCACTCCTCGTTTCTCCACGGAGCCTGGACATTCACATATATCCCCCATCTCTTCTCTGCTCTACGTTTCCAATCTCCCGGCTGGCCAGCCCTCTCTGGCCGGCCTTCGGTTATGCTTCTCTGCAGCGTCTTGACTATTGTGGCACTCCTAGTATTCTTTCCTGTTGCTTACACGCTCACACTTTCCTCCCTCAGTGTGCGCTTCAGCTCAGAGGTCAGCTTTCATATACTCTATTCCATATCTATGTTTTAAAATTACATCACAGTTTAGTATGCTCTTTTATGCCTATTTTTCCAATGTTGCATAGATATGGTTCTGGATATGGTTTCTCTCTCTATATATTCTCTGGCTCAATTCATTGTCATGGCTCATTTTTTGAGCTCGCTCTGGTAAATTTCCATTAGATATATCTTCACTTTTGGCACTCAATATTTGCACTGGTGGTGATATCTCTGAGGCTTGTTCTCTGGTTAATATGCTATCATCCGCTTATCAATTCCTTAGGGGGTACGTTTACATATACAAGTCGTGTTCTGATGTTCGGTTCAGAATTGGGAAATGGTGGTGTATTTTCAAGGTATACTGCTGTTGTTTTGATTTTCAATATCCTTCTCCCTCTTGACTCATACCTTCTTCATGCCCTGGCTCTTTACACTTCTTAGACTCAATCTCTGATCGCCATTCCTCTCAACCACCTTTTTTCTGGGTTTGGTTTGGCCCGGAAACTTTTTTCCAGGATCGGTTCTTTTTTAAATTTCTTCCTGTCTGTATCTCACTATTTTCTTCGGGATTGGGCCTGTGATCCTCATCTGTACTATTTGTTGTTGCTGACACATTGATCATCTTGGTTACATCCAATTTGGGCCTTTTGCCGTAGGGGTGACGTCTCCTCTCTTTTATGGTTATCTGCCTTCTGTTCACATATGGCCTCGTAATCTGGAGTTTCCTGGCAGTGACGGCATGTCTTCTTCTCGAGCCTTCGGGACCGTATGTCCTTTTGTCTGATTGATGTATGTTTCTTTTACTCTTCCCCTTCTGGCAATTAATATCCAGGTTTTTTCTCTCAAGGGTTCTTCTATCTGCATATTTACATCTGGTACTTTTTTGGATTTGGCAATCCAATTTCGGTAAGTGCACCGTCCATTTTTCTATCTTCGTATCCCTGACGGTGTTATGGACGGTGGGTCTGACTCGTCTGCCACGGAGGCGATGATTCGGGCCACGATTATGGCCGAGCAAGCCCGGGCTTCTGACATACATTCTGCTGAGTGGCAGTCCACCCTGGACAATGTGTTTGTTCATCCGTCTCTACATGATCCCCATGGGCTTCCGGGTGTGGAGTCATCCCGAGCCCACAAAAATCTCGTCGATAAGGGGACACATGCTCATTCCCTTTTCAACAAATCTTGTAATCCGGTCAAAACATCTGCTCCCCCTCCCACTATAGTTTTGGACAATGTTCATCTCTCTGAAAGGATTGACAGTTTGCAGAATCTTGCATTGATCGACCGCTGGCATTTCTCAGAAATGCACGATGACGAAATGCGGAAGTGGATATCGGTCCACTGGAAACCGGTGATTGGCTACACACCCATTATCTCACATCTCATGAAGGAATGGTATTGTTTCCATTTCTTTAACTCTGTCGACGTTGATGCCATTCTCCGGAGCCCCTGGGTATTCAAGAGAAGTTTTGTTGCTCTCTATCGATGGTTTATTGGATACGATCCATTGAAAAATACCCCCACCAACAATCTGATTTGGGTAAAACTCCCAAATCTCCCACTGGAGATGTCGTCTAAGGAGATTCTTGAGATTATTGGTAATTCCATTGGGCGCTTTGTTTACGTTGATCCATGGTGCATTGGTGAGAAAGACAAAGGAATTGCATGGATCCTCATTGAACGGACCTTCAGAGGAGGATATCCGGACCACATAGAGATTGCTTGGCATGGTTTGAAGATCTACCAGTGATTAGACTTATGGGGCATTCCTTTTCGTTGTGCTGCTTGCCACAAAACTGGACATCTCATTAAAAATTTTCCTCAGCCATCTGCTCATACTCGCCGCGTCTCTCATCGACACATGCGACCTTGGCCTTCCTCCATTGGCCTTCACGTGTCAGATCACTCAGATGATTCTTTTCCTCCTGATCCTACTCATATTCCTCCTGCCTCTCCACGACTCCCCGCTCATTCCTCCTCTCCCCCTCCCTCTCAATATCCCGATGGGCGGGTCATGAATGATCGACCCTCGTCGTTGACTCCCTCCAATTTTATATGTCTATCTATTCCGGAACCACGATATGACCCTGCTGTTTGATCCCCCCCTCCCCTTCATCTCAAGGATCTTTCTCTGGGCTCCCTTCCCATTCATATATCGTCCTCCTCACCGACTCCGGACAACACCTCATTGCCTCCAAAGAAAGGGAAAGAACCTCTTGTGACTGCTACTCCTCTTAACTCCCCCATCTCATCCTCTGTTAACTTATTCGACAGTGATATCGACTTTCTCCTCTGCCATAAATCATCGGAATTGGAGCCCCTTACCATCCACAAGCCATCTGACCGTGTCTCTCCTATCATCAGTCGGGAGTCTGCTAAAAACATTACTGTTAGGAAGAAGTCTCGGGGGGGTTCCCGTCACTTTCGGGGTCAGTCCAATATCCCTGACAGTGGCGTGCGCAATCTATCTTTGGTTGATGTCCCCATCTATGATATGTCATCCACTCAGCCTCTTAAAGCAAATGTGGTTGGTGAATCTTCAAAATAACTGATATTATTTCTATGAATATTCATGGGCTCGGCGCTGACCACAAATTCCTAGCGCTCAAAGATATCTTCTATTCTGCTCGTCTGAAACTCATTCTGATACAGGAAACTATGCATTGCAAGCATGCATCCATTTCATATTTTCGGAAAATGTTTCCTTCTTGGCATTTGGTGGCTTCTGATGCCAATGGAATGTCCCGGGGGCTTGCTGCACTCTGGGATCCCTAATGGATCTGTGCCAAGGCATACAAATGTTTTGCTGGCATCTTGATCTCTGCCTATATTCGAGGAAAGGGACTTTCCATCAATATTCTTAACACCTATGCGCCATACAAGCTCAAAATTTCATTATGGGAGAGATTTTTCTCATCTGATCTATGTGACATACAATCTTTGATGATTGCTGGTGACTTAAACTTTACTTTAAGTCCTGATGAATGATGGGGTTGCTGCAGGAAGATGGATTCGCTTGCTGATTATATAAAGTCTGAACTTATGATCAAGAATTTTTTTGTTATTGTTCCACCGGATCTGATGCCCACATGGGACAGTAGCCGCGTTGGGCAGGCATATATTGCCAAATGCATTGATCGCTTTATTTTGCATGCTGATATTATTGGAGAGCTCGATATGCCTATTTCCTCGATCCGGAATGCGTTTGTTTTGGACCACCGTCCTATTTTTCTTCAATGGCGAAATAAGGGTTATATGAAGGGGTATCCTTTTAAATTCAATCGAACCTTCCTGGAGGACCCTGTTCTCAACAATATCGTCTCCAAAGCATGGATGGATTTATCAATTCATGATCCTCATCCTCTTTTCCCTACTTATAGAGAAAATATGGTTGTTGTGCGCTCAATTGTTAAAAAATGGCAAAAGGACAAAAGAAGGAAGGATCGCCTGACTTTACAAATCATTCAGAGGGAGTTGGACTGCATTGTTAATTCCACGGATCCTAATTTCTGCTCTTTCGACACGAAATGCCATATTAGGGAGCTAGAAAGGCACAAACTCTACCTACTTAAATAGGAGGAAGCTGCGTGGAGACTCAAGAGCAGAGCCTTATGGCTCAAAGAAGGCGACCGGAATTCGAAAATTTTTCATAAATATGCTAATGCCAGACGCGAGAAAAATTCCATCTGGCGGATCAGTGATGGCACAAGGCGCTTCTTCTATTCTCAACAAGATATTACCAGCGCTACGATTTGTCATTTTAAGAACCAATACAACAGGGGAAAGGGCTGTGCTATACAGGATATCCTATGGGTTATTGATTTGTTCCCCCAAATGTTCGACGACGATAAGAATGAATCCCTGTTTCAACCTGTTTCTAAGAAAGAACTTTACAGAATCCTCAAGGCTTTTAGTAAGGATAAATGTCCAGGCCCGGACGGCTGGACTATTGAATTTTTTATCCATTTCTTTGATATCATCAAACAACATCTTCTTTTGATGATTGAGGATTCTAGAACGACTGGTTGCATACACCATCACACCTCATCTACTTTGATTGCACTAATCCCAAAGAAGGTTGATGCGGATTCTTTCCATGATTTCAGGCCGATCTCTTTATGCAACATATCTTTCAAGATTATTTAAAAGATCATTGCTGAGAGAATAAAAGGTACGCTGGCTACCTATCTCTCCAAAGATCAACATGCCTTTCTTAAAGGTCGAAATATTCTAGATGCTGTGGCAAATACCCAGGAATGCATGTTCTCCATGATCTCAAAGGACATTGACACGGCTATTTTAAAAATAGATTTACAAAAAGCATATGACTGCTTAGACTGGGGTTTTATCATATGTTTATTGGCAAAGATTGGTTTATGGCCTGACACTATCCAGTGGATCATGGCGTGTGTGGAAAATGTTAACTATGCGATCATTATCAATGGCATCCCTTCCACTTATTTCCTTTCTTAAAGGGGCCTTCCACAGGGATGCCCACTCGCACCCCTTCTTTTCATTTTGGCCATGAACTCTCTCAGTATCCATATTAACAAGGCGGTTTCAGCACTCAGATGCCGACCTGTCAAGATTTGCCGGAATTATTTCATTTCCCACAACCTTTTTGTGGATGATGTGCTCCTGTGTGCTATGCTCTGCAAAGATTCATGGATCTATTTATTTGACATTCTTGACAAATTCGAAAAGGCCACGGGACTTATCATCAACAAGTCGAAATCTACTCTATATCACAATGATACAAACCCGACAATGGTTATGTGGATTCCTGCGATGTTTGGGATTGGTACTGGTCTGCTTTGCAACGGTATTAATTACTTGGGCTTCCATCTAAAAGCCAAAGGATACTCATCAAACGATTGGATGTGGTTAATTGAGAGATACTATAAAAGGATATCGGCCTGGGAATTCAGGTACCTCTCTCTTGCTGACAGATATATCCTTACTCAGGCGGTCTTGTCACAAATGTCTATTTACTGGGCTCATTTATTATATCTACCTGCTTGTATCATTCACTGGATGAATACGATTTCGTCAAACTTTATATGGGGTGGAAAGACTGATCGGCAGAAATACCATCTCTCCAAGTTGGATGCCATATCTATTCCTAAGCTTCATGGAGGTTGGGGTCTAAAGAACTTAAGGATATTTGGTCGTGCTCTCCTATGCCGATCCTTATGGCGAGGCTTATTTGGCGATGGTCCTTGGAGCAATATCATCAAGCTGAAATATATGAAAGGGAAAGCTCTGGAATATTGATATAGAATGGGGTCGATTGGGACTTGACAGGGATCTGCTATATGGCTCAGTATGCGGAAGATTGAACAATATTTCATGATGCGTCTCAAATGGAGGATATTCTCTGGCAATAGGATCCTTATCAACATCGACCCTATTATGTGTGGTCACAGGAACATACATATCCTAGATATCCTTCTATCTTTCTTCCATAGGCATGGCATCTTCATAAGCTCATACAATCCTGGCACGGTTCTACTCCCATCTGGATGGCCGCCTATGCTCTCTGTATGTCAGATGAGCTTGGAATCTTATGGAAATCTATTACTGATTTTTTTTCCTTATGCAGGCTTCATCGAAATGGGACTTTTGATCACCTCACATGGACTGTGTCTAATTCACGTATGCCCGCGCGGGTTCGAGACATCTATTCAGATATGATTCTCTCAAAGATCTCTCTGACCCGAGAGATTTTTCCTATTGCTTTCTGGAAGGCTGGATGTCCCCTCAAATATATCCTCTTTGCGTGGTTGGTTTTCTACAATAAGAACCTGACATGGGATAATTTAAGGAAAAGATGCTGGCATGGACCTAGCAGATGCTCGATGTGCGAAGCCGACGAGGAAACCAACTTCCACATGTTTTTCCAATGCCCCTCTATTCGACAAATCTGGTATGGATTGTCTAATATTTTTTATTTCCCTCACATTGTTTTTGACTCGTCCTATGCAGCTTTCAACTGGTAGGGAAGACAGAGAACCCCTCGGCGCTATCTCATCATTATCTTTCCGTGGTGCTCCTGGAAATGGCGGAACTCCAAGATTTTCAGCGACTCAAAGGCACCTCTTATATCTATTCTTGACAACATCATCGCCATTTGGACCTCGGTCTATGGAAATATTGATATATGACAATGTCTGATTCTCATTGATCTTCATATATATGTATCCGATGGTTTTTCTAAACACAATGCTATTGTTGTTTCTGTTTTCTACTCATATGCTAATCTCATTTTTGTATGCATATGTCAATATTGATGAAAAAAATCTGGGTTATTTGTACATACTGTCTAGCTGACAGCGGTTCATATACATGTACAATTCAGTGTTTATATTGACTCAATATAAAATATTTCGCTTTTTTCTGCTGAAAAAAGATATATAGATATATGCAAAGGGATTCTAAAGGTCCAGGCAAAATGATTTTTTTCATGTTTATTTATTTATTTATTTTTGTTTATTTTAATTAAAATTTGATTAAAACAATTTGAAAATTAAGTTTAAATGGTTTAATTTGTCTTTTCAAAGTGCTGAATATATTTATGCATTTAAAATTATATTATTAAATTTTGGTGAATTTATGTAAAAAAATTATGTTTTCTATAAAGTAAACTATTCTAATTTTAAATACTTTATAATTCATTTAAAAAAATTATTTTATGAATTATAAAAAATTATTATTTGATAATTTTTTTGGTTAATATCTTCATTTTAATTAGATTTTGTTATTAAATATATGAATTCAAACACTATAATAAACCACCAGATAATTAGTATCGTGAAAAATTAACAACTCAAACTTATAATTATAATATATCTCTACCACATTCTAGACAATTTTGACCAGAAAACAAAACGTTCACAAACATCTAAGAAATAAACTAAACTTTTATTTTTCAAATAAAATCTTTCATTTAATTTTATCTTTATTATTCCTGCCGCGACAGCATATACGCATTCGCAGATGTTGACCGTGAATTATTTTAATTTGACCAAAAAAAATTAAAATGGCATGTATAATGTTAACTTTATATCGAAAAAATAAATTATTTTAATTTTATCTTTTTAAACGGTGATTGGTTGTGTCAGGGCTCCTCTTATTATGTCATGATGAAATTGTACTTTGCGGGTGTACTTTGTTGGGTATATGTACTGCAGAGTGATCAATATGGATCAGAATCGACGCGTGAGAGAGCAGGGGTCTCGATATCACTGTGTTCTGTTTGGTGAGTATTGCACTTCTTTCTTTGCTTTTTAAGTTTTTCCTTTTTCAATGGGTGTCAAACTGCTGCTCTATCTGTTGTTTTAGATATGGATGACACATTATAACCCTTAAGCTCCGAATTAGCTGCAACATGCACCAACAACATCAGAGGTAATCTTGTAGCTAATCTAGCCTTAAAAAATTATGTAATTTAAGTGTTCTTTTATAGGAAATATTGATCTTTAGATTTTAACCTAAACCAGAGTCTGAAATGCAACTCGGAAAGCTTGGAGTTGCATATTTAGATTGCCACTGATTAATTCCTTGGAATTTACTTGAGCCTCTTATATGCATCTCCAACTTTGCAACTTGAAGGTGATCAGACCCAGATGGACTATGGGCTTAGTGTTCATATCCAATACGCCCAATATATTGTGCAGATTCAATGCACTGTTGCACACAGTGAGAGTTGGATCACCCCAATCCTACTCCTGTTTTAGATGCAATTTAGACTTTGCATTTGGAATTGAGGGAACTTTTGTGGTTTGAATTGTGTATGTGGTCTGGTTGTTGTATAACAGATTATGTGAATAAAAAACTGGGAGTTGAAAAGAGCAGAGTCCCAGACTTCACCAGAGAGCTGTATAAAACTTATGGGACAACCATCGTTGGACTCAGGTTAACCGTTCAATCCCTACTGTTTTATGTAATTCAACATGGTATATCAACTTTTAAGATTAAAATGACTGATTTTTAGCATTGGGAGCCTTCTATAGCTGATTACTAAGGAATTCTGCAACCCCCTCATGTGTAATTGGTTAGCGAGAAGCTTAAGAGTGGGGTTATCAACTGCTTTGAATCAGAACCTGCTTTGTGGAATGGCTGTAGAACATCTGAGACATACTATCCATAATTACTCTATGGGTATTTATGATTTTACTGGCCACCACTTTGCCAAGGGACCTTTTGCAATTTCATGAGACTAAAACCCTATTTCTCATCTGTGGTCTTTAAGCCTCAAGGATCTCTCTTCTTGCCCCAGTGATGATGATGTATGAATACAAATTTAAGGTGTTCTAGATGTCTTTATTTAACAATTATTACCCTTATCAATTTCTAAAATATGGCACTTACGGATTTATGATCAACATCATGGCTTAGAATTGCAATTGAATTTAGATCCTCTTTCTCGACTTTCATGTTCATGATTTCATTGCTTATTTCTTTTCCAATATTCTTTGATATATGCAGTAGTGGGCTATGAATTTGACGATTACCACAGGTACCTAAGAAATCTTGTATCTTCTGGCTGGTGAATTTACAACTATCTAATGTTTCAAATTTCAACAAAACCAGAGAATGGGTCACTGGTTTACCTTTCATTTTTTAGACTGTTTGGAATACCATTGATTGCTTTTGGTGTTAAACGCTATCTTCACTCACTTGAAACAAATATTTCTTATACAGTTTTGCTCACGGAAGATTGCCATATGAGAATCTTAAATAAGATCATGTGCTGAAGAATTTGTTATTAAGCATGCCTCAAAGAAAAATTGTAAGATCATATGGATCCCTTCAAATTCTTTATATGATGATAACACATGATTAAGTCCTAGGTTTTTTTGGGAAATTTATGACCATATTTCTTAACCGCTTATAACTTTGTTATGTAAAACAGATATTTACAAACGGTGACAAAGTTCATGCTGCAAAGGTCCTTAATAGGGATTGAAAGATTGCTTTGAGGGTATAATATGCTTTGAGACACTTAATCCTCCTTCAAAAATTGGTGAAAGCAATAATAAACAGAAAATGGCCACTGATAACTCTAAAATCCCAAAGACACCCATAATTTGCAAGCACTCAAAAGAGGCCATGGAGCAGGCTCTTCGCCTTGCAAACACTGATCCACAAAGAACGAGATGGCACTAAAGATTTTGATGACCATTTTCTTTCAGCTATCCTTTTTTTCATGAAAATGAATTATATAATACATTAGAAATAAGTATAGATCTGCATTAAGATTGACTCATCCAGGTACCGTAGAAATGTTATAACGAATCCCCCTCAATAAACAAACAAGGATAGCTACCATCTCTGCTTTGGCTCCAGTGGGAGGGCCCAAGGGTCTTTAGATCTATAAGTTTACTAAAAATGGCCATTGTGGCTGAAATCTGGAGAGCCAATTCTCATTTAAATGTAAAGACTTGGCCCAGGGTGAATGACTTAGTTGTCTTTTGAGAAGTTGTGTCGCAGCGGTATTTGGATAAGAAAGAGATGCATGTGTTCTCTGATCATGTCCCACATACTCCCCAATTATCCTCTTGTCTCTAAACACAATACCTTTTCAACAAAGATAATCAGCAATAATTCAGTCACAAAACATAAAGCTGAAGGTGTGTGACAGAGATGTTTAACAAGAAAGAGATGCTTGTTAGTCTGATCACAATCCACTTACTGCTCAATTATAGATCTGTTTACGAACAACCCCTTTTTAGCGGAGAAGAGCTACAAAGGGACTGTTTTACTCAATCGTAATCGAGTCTCAAAACAATTTGGCAACCTGCAATTCAACATCTGGCTTCTGGAAGACATTACAACATCCATTTTTGTTTACCTTATGCATATCATTTCAACAACATCTATTCTGAGAGCTACGTCTAAATCTATTATGTTTCCCTGCAGATTTTCTTTGATGACAGTCCCCAAAATATAGCAGAAGGAAAGCGTGCAGGTTTGCATACTGTATTGGTAAGACCATATAATTCTTAATGGGATCTTATGCTTTTGTAAAAAGGCATAATTGGTTGAATCTTCATCTAATTTTAATGTTCGTTTTCACCGTCAACAGGTGGGCACTTCGTTCCGAACAAAGGGAGTAGATTTTTTGCTTGAAAGTATTCACAACATTAGAGAAGCCCTGCCTGAGATATGGGAAGAAGGAGATGCAAAGAGCGCGAAAAATGTTGTGCGTTCAAGACAAGTAGGTGCAACTATTGAAACTGTTATTACTACATAATCCATAGTCTGATTGAATGAGGGAACAAAGAAGTAGACTGTTTCATTATTAACATATATTTAACTTAACCCTTAAGCGAGAGCGAGAGTGAGAGTGCCACCACCATGATCAACCAGTGGAATGCACCGTCTCTTCGTCCATCCAATGCCGCCGTCCGCACCATCTCCTGCTCCAATCACTGTTCGTCGTTTTGGTTACTCTCTATACCATGCAAGGCATCATCATTATATGCCTTGTTACAGCTTCTGACCTTCCCTTCAGCCGCTCCAATCACTGTTTTACGTTTTGGTAACTCTCAATGGCAACACGAGCTGCTTCATTTTCCCCCTCGTTATAACCCCTCCACTTGTCCTTTGATTTGAACTCATGCTTGCATGTAGTCTGTGGAGCCACCTCCTGGTCCTTGACGTGTGACTTCGTCAGGATATTCATTCCTTTTTTAGTTGCATCTCCTTGCTCCATGCAAGGTTTCAGCCTTCTCTCCTCCGCGTGCCCAACGCGGGGGTGTATCGTTTGCTTACTCAGCTATTAGTCCTGGATTTCGCCTCTACCTTACGCACTGTATTGATGTTTTCTCCCTGAGCTCTTACCCTGCTCCTCATCCACCAAAATCCCCTATCCTTTTATGGGCCAGACTGTTTTTGTTTATTTCCGTTATCTCTCATTCGAAGCTACTGGCCTGATTCGGTTCGTGTCTGAGGATTCTTGTGGCGCTCTTGCTCTCAAAGGATGCTCGGGTAATAAGGTTAGTTAATCTTTTGGTTTCCCATTTTCATCAATTAGCATATTTTCTGGTTATTCTGTATTTTCTCTGGTTCTAGCTAAATTTAGAATAAAAATTGATGCTTATACGTGCTTAAAGTAACAGTAAATAATTTGATTATAAGATATTTCAGAGATGTTTTTCTCCCTCCCTCTTATCGTGGGCTATATGTTTCATTTTTTGATGCCTTGGGAGGCATATAGGTTTTGACTCTTCCATCTTTCAAGTGGGTTAATGTACCATTTTTAATACCTGGTGCATGTCTTTCTCATGTCCAGGCTCATATGTCTGGTCTTTTTTTCTTAATTGGTTGTGGGATCCTTTAATTAATTTGAAGCATTATGTTGTTATATCGAAACCTTGTTCTAACTTTCGCACAAAAATTGGGCCATGGTGGTGTTTGTGCAAACACTGCTATTGCTATTGTATAATTTGTCTGAGTCATTCATAACTCTCCCATTTTGCTTCATTTTCCCCCCTCAGACTCTTCTGGTTTTTCCATTCTCATGTATTATCGACTGATTACTTTCTCGGCGGATCGGTATACCATGACATAGGATGGAGTGGGATTTTTTTCCACTCTCCATTTAATGGAAGCCATCAATATTGAAGTCTTTCCCTGTTCTTTCTTCTGTTCGAGGTCAAATCCCTCCTTTTCATTGTTAGGTGTGATGCTTCCAAGAAGGTTATGCTTTTTCAGAATGAGTACTTTCGGATGATACCAAGATTTGGGCTCCCTTTTTTTATTTTTTCCGTATGCCATCATTCCCATATATTGCCTGGAGACTTACCTTCCATATATCGCGTACATTTGGCTTCTCTATTGCCCTATATTTTAGTAAAGTCTGATTGATTTCCTGTCACTTGTCCCATTCCTTTCACTGATTTCCTGGGGTTTCCTTTTCCTTTCCTTTTCTTATTATTCTTGTTCACTTTTCCTTTCCTATTTTAGTATTGTTTTCCTCATCGATCTATGGAAGACTTTTGTGATGTGTCTGTTGCGTCAGCCATGGTGCAGACCACCATGGAAGCGAAGAAGACCTTAGGAATGTTGGTCAATAATGCGGAGTGGAAATCCTCCCTAGCCAATAAGTTATTTCTTTATTCTTTCATTTTGGACCAGGACCAAAAAGGTGGCGTCTTTGATCTCCTCCCACGCTGAAGAAATCTGTGGCCTGTGAAGTCTTCCCCTCCTCTTGTTGCTATAAATTTGGATCGCTCCTTTCTATTTGACAGGATTGCTAGTCTTCAAAAGCGTGCTTTGGTAGGTCGTTGGCATTTCCCTACTATGGAGTATGCCCATATGAGATCTTGGATTGGCTCAAAATGGACCTCTCTATTGGTTTATATTCTAAATATCGTTAGACTAATGAATAATTGGTACAATTTCCACTTTCTATCTGATCATGATTTGGAGGTTATCCATGCTATTCCTTGGGTCCATGATAAAATTTTTCTCGCTCTGCATAAGTGTTATATTGGCTTTAATCCCCTTCATAGCATCTCTTCAAACAATTTTATTTGGGTAAAGCTTTCGGGTCTTCCCATTGAGCTATGGACTAAGAAGACTCTTGCTGATATCGACAATGCTATTGGGAGATTTATCTTCTTTGACCCCAAATGTCTTGGAGCCAAAGACAAACGGGTCGCCTGGATTCTTATTGAAAAATAATACAGAGGGGGATTCCCTGAGCATATTGACCTTTCATGGGGTGATTCTAATATCTAGTAGAGGTTGGATTATTGGGGAGTCCCATTTAGATGCTTTACTTGTCATAAAACTAACCACTTGAAATTTCACTGCCTTCGCCGTCCCTGTGGTAGACAAAAAGGGAAGGATAATTTTGTAAAGTCTCCTGCCAAACACTCGGGGATGTTTGGAAGTGATCAAAATTTCAATATGGAGCATGGTGTAAATCGTGATTCCGAATTTGCAAAAGCCCATCACTCTCATCCTCTAAGTTTTTCTCTGGGGTGATCATCAAGTCTATCCTTGAAGAGATCTCAATCAGTTGAGCACATTTGGCATGATCTCTGCCCTCAATATGTGAACAGTCGCTTTTGCAGATCTTCAAGCAAGTCGAAGTCCCCGGATTGAATCGACATTTCCCCTTCTAAAAGGCAGTTATCTTTCTCTGTCATCCCTTTGCCCCCTAAACCTTGTCCAGATAAAGCTGTTCCTTCTCCTCCCTATATTCCCCATCCCTCCCAGGATATTCCTTCCGCCTCTCACATCTCATATATATCTTCACCTCCTCAATCACCACCAAAAAATCATTCTCCCTCACAGGATCTCATCTCCTCCTCCTCTCTCTACCCTCTCCATCCCTTCAAAAGTCATTGCTAACCTCAAAGGAAAAGCAACTTGTATCTCGATCACTCCCCTAAATTCTCATGAATCTTCTCGAGTGAATTCTTTTGAATGTGATCTGGATCTCCTGCTCAAATGAGAATCTCTTAAACTTCATCCTCTCACTATTCATAAGCCCAACCAATCTCTTTCCCCTAATATCAGTCCGTCCTCAGCATGCAATATTACTATAAGGCGAAATCAGAATAGGGGAAGCAAACATTTTAGGGGTAGGAAGGGTAGGCATGATTTAAACATTCGAGACCTCTCTCTGGTAGATATTCCTATCAATGATCTCGCCGAAAAGGGGCCGCTTAGAGCAAGAAAGCCTAGGGATGTGAACAAATGATTAATATTCTTTCAATGAATATTCGGGGTCTAGGAGTGGCCCCTAAATTTGTGGCCCTCAAGGAGCTTTTTAGATCTTCTAAACCAAAGATTCTTCTCATTCAAGAGACTATGCATGACTGTCATGAATCCATAACTTACTTTAGATGCATGTTCCCTACTTGGCATATGGCGGCGACGAGTGCTTCTAGTCTTTTAGGTGGTTTGGCGGTTTTGTGGGATTCGGCTTGGATCTGGGCAGTGGCTTTAAAATATTTTGCCGGCATTCTCCTACTTGCCTACATTAGGGGATCTCCAGGGCCTATTCACATCTTAAATGTGTATGCCCCATATAAACAACATCTCCCCTTCTGGGATCGCTTTCTATCCTCTGAGCTTATGCACCTTGACTCTCTATTGATTGGGGGGGCAAGGGGGGACTTAAATTGCACTCTGAGTAAAGATGAGATTTGGGGAAGTAGTAGAAAAAATGATGGGGTGGGAAGTATGATCAAAGATACTATCCTACAACATAATTTAATTGATGTTTATCCTAGCAGAATCGGTCCTACTTGGGACAATGGGAAATTGAATGATGCTTATTTAGCTAAGATATTTGATCTCTTCCTCATCCATGGCAGATTGATTGATCGATTTGGGATCCCCTCTGTAAATATTATTTCAAGCTTCATCTCGGACCATAGACCTATCTCCATCCAATGGAATCTTATAGGCCACAGGGATGATTATCCATTCAAATTCAATTGAGTGTGGCTTGAAGATGAGCTATTCAATAATGTGATCCGTGATTCTTGGCTATCCCATTCCTCTGTGGATTGTTCGGGTCATTCCCAATCTTTCTTAGATCGTTTGTCAACTCTCAGGAAATGTGTTAAAAGATGGCAGCATGAAAAGACGATCTCTAACAGGGAAGCTCTGAAAGAGATAAATGAAATCTGGAAATTTTTTCCATCTGCTTAAATTCCAACTTTGTATCCCTGGATATGAGAGCTCATATATGGGATATGGAGGAAAAAAAACAAAAAAATTTAGCAATTGAAGAAGCTTCCTAGCAATTAAAGAGCAGAGCCACATGGCTGCAGGAGGGTGACAAAAATACTAAATTCTTCCATTGATATGCAAATAAAAGGCGGGAGGCAAATTCTATTTGGGAGATAAAAAATGAGCAGGGAATCTCGTTCATGTCCTAGGAAGAGATTTCTATGGAAGCAATGATTTATTTTCAGAAAGCATACAACAGGAACGAGGGCAGTGAATTTGATGACATCATATGGGGGATTGAGCCATATCTTACCATGTTTGATGAGGAGCAGAATGATCATCTATTTGTTGAGGTAACTGAGGAGGAACTTTTGTCAACCATGAAATCTTTCCAAAAGGACAAACATATTTTCAACACTTACAAGAAGAGGAAGAAGGATTTCAATGGAGCAGTGGGAAATGATGGTGTTGGAATTGGGATTTGGGTACAAAATCCTTTCTCCACCTCGAACAAAGTGCCTAGTAACGTACGGGTATGCTCTTACAAGTTGGCTTTTGATTGTTCAAACAATGAAGCTGAGTATGAAGCTCTGATTGCTCAACTAAAAATTCTAAGAAAGCTGAATGCTAAGAGGATTGTAGTATATAGCGACTCCGAATTGGTGACTAAGCAGGTCAAAGGCAAATATCAAGCAAAGCATCCTCGGATGCGGGCTTACTGTAATGTAGTTCTAGACATCCTAAAATTATTTTCAGAATATACCTTGACATGTGTGCCTCGCATACAAAATAGCATTGACGATGCTCTTGCTAAGGCAGCAAGTAGTTTGAAGATCCCAATGAACTCCCTTAATAAATTCGAAATCCATGTCAAGCACCGTCCAACGGTCCCCGACAATCAGAGATATTGGCAAGTTTTCCAAGATGATGAGGAGATTGATGATTTTCTGCAAAACAAAGGTAAGTTCAAAGAAACCTCAAATATATCAGTTTGTTGTCTTCATTTGCAGATGTGTTTGCTTGGGAATATTCTGAATTAAAGACATATGATACCAATATAATTCAGCACACTATACCCATTAAGCCCAATCAGAAACCTTTCAGATAGAATTTGAGAAGGCTAAATCCAAAGCTGTTGCCGACAATTAAAAAGGAGATAAACAGGTTGCACAAATCAGGGACCATTGTTCCCATCAGATTTTCGGATTGGATCTCTAATTTGGTGCCCATACGAAAGAAGACAGTTGAGATTCGCTTGTGCATTGATTTTAGAAATCTCAATAAAGTTTCATTGAAAGATAACTATCCACTGCCCAAAATGGACCATATACTTCAGCGAGTAGTGGGAACATCTCGTATGTCACTACTTGATGGTTATTCTGGATATAACCAAGTTTCTGTCCATGAAGATGACCGAGACATGACAGCGTTCACCACTCCGTGGGGAACTTTTCGTTACGCTAAAATGCCTTTCGGTTGAAGAACGCGGGTGCCACATTTCAGCGTGCAATGGAATTGGATTTCGCAAAGGAAAATGATGTCTTTTTGGTTGTGTACCTGGATGATTTAACGGTGTTTTCCAAATCTAATGAAGAACACATGTACCATCTAAAAACTGTCTTTCAAAAATGCAGAAAATACGGCCTGTCACTGAATTCGAAAAAGAGCTTGTTCACCATGGAGGAAGGAAAACTACTCGGGAACAATATCTCAAAAGATGGCATTCGTATTGACCCAGCACGGGTACAAGCGATTCAGCAAATCGATCTGCACCGGAATAAGAAAGAGATTCAATCTTTCAATGGTAAAATAAATTTTCTACACCGCTTTGTACCTAATCTTGCTGAACACCTAAGAGATATTACAAACATGCTTAAGAGGGATAGCCAAGTAAAATGGATGGAGGAGGCTGTAAAATCTTTCAATTTAGTCAAATTGGCTCTTTCTTCAGCTCTTGTTCTAGTCAGCCCAGACTACACTTAGGATTTCACATTGTTTTCATTCGCTTCGGAGCATACTATGGCAGCTGTGTTATTGCAGAAAAGAGATGATCACGAAAGACTAATTTCTTTCTTCAGCAGAGCTATAAGAGATGTAGCCTTAAAATACAACATCATTGAGAAGAAAGCCCTTACACTTGTGAAAGCATTGAAATATTTTCGGGTATATATTCTGCAGTCTCATATTTTGGCTTATGTTCCTAACGCTGCTATCAAAGATGTTTTAGTGCAGACAGATCCGGAAGGAAGATGAGGCAAGTGGATTGTAGCTTTGCTGGAATATGATGTGGAAATAAAGCCCACAAATCTTGTTAAAGGACAGGGATTGGCAAAGTTAATGGCCGAATCAAACTTGCACGCCTTAGACATAAATCTGATCGCTGCTATGTCCGATGAGAATGAGGAAGGTTCGTCAATTTAGGTATCTGAAATGTTTGCTCTTTCTCTGTGGTATTCAGATATCATATATGTGCTTAAAAATTTGTCACCTCCGCCCGGCTTGA
This sequence comes from Pinus taeda, assembly GCA_000404065.3. NCBI lineage: Eukaryota > Viridiplantae > Streptophyta > Pinopsida > Pinales > Pinaceae > Pinus > Pinus taeda. Next base: position 55,180 of record APFE030657352.1, read on the forward strand.
CTAGAAACAAAGCGAGAACACTCAAATTGAAGGCTGCCAAGTTTTGCATTCTAAATTCTACATTGTATTGGAAAGATCCCGGTGGCGTTCTGTTAAATTGTTTGGTGGAAAAAGAAGCAAAGAAGGTCATGGAGGATTTACACGAAGGAGACTGTGGTGGTCACCTTTTTTGAAAATCAACAGCAAATAAAGTCCTAAGAGCGGGATACTATTGGCCGACATCGTTTGCTGATGTATATAAGATGGTCAAGAGCTGTCATAAGTGTCAGATTTTCGAAGGAAGGCAGAAGTTATAGCCTTTGCCACTTAAGCCCATTTAGGTGAGTGCTCCTTTTCATCAATGGGGGTTGGATTTCATTGGTGAAATTCATCCTGCTTCTTCCGGTCAGCATAGATGGATCCTCACAGTGACAGATTATTTCACGAAATGGATCGAAGCAATTCCCACCCGACAAGCTACAAATGCGGTAATTATTTCATTCCTTGAAAATAACATCTTGTCTTGCTTTGGTTGCCCGAATAAGTTAATGACTGATAACGCAACAGCTTTCAAATAAAAAATGATGGTAGAGTTTTGTCATAAATATCACATCATTTTGGGTCACTCAATTGCCTATCATCCGCAAGGCAATAGATTGGCAGAATCTTATAATAAATCATTGGTCAACATCATTAAGAAGCTGCTGAAAATAAACAAGAAGAGCTGGCATAAGAGGTTGGTCAATGCACTTTAGGCAGACCGGGTCAGTCAGAAGAAATCCATTGGTACGTCACCTTTTGAGCTTGTTTATGGGGTTGATACAGTGTTTCCTACCTCTCTCGCAGCCCCGATAGTCAAACTTCTCCAGGAGGCCGACAGTAAAGACAATCCTATGCAGAGAAGGTTGAATCAAATGATCCACTTGCAGTAGACCAGAGAAGAACTCTTCCAGAACACATCCGAGTTGCAGGAGAAGATTAAGAAAATTTATGATAGAAAAGAAAAGGCGAACAAATTTTAGTTGGATGATGTGGTGCTGAAGTGGGATGCAAGGAATGAGGAAAAAGGTAAGCATGGTAAGTTCGAGAATCTCTGGAAAGGTCCCTTCAAGATTGCAGCATATCGGGGTTAGAATGCCTTTCTTCTAAAGGAAATGAATGGGGAAGATTGTCCAGGAGGGCCGGTCAATGGTTGGCTGCTCAAGCGGTACCATTTCTGAGTTATTAACGCTACTTCCACTGTCACTGTAAATACCATTTTATTTTAGTTTGGTTAGAGTTTGTCAACTTAGTCTTCAAGTCATTTCAATATCAAATTTGAGTCAGTTTTTTGGTCATTTTAGTTTCATAAATGAGTCAAAGTTTGTTTTTTTTGTCGAAATAATGACTCCATAGCCCAATGGACGAAGGCACTATCTAGCTCTTCCAGAGATCTGTTGTTCTTGGCACCTCCAAGGAGCTACCATCCCCCATTGGAGCCAATGTTAGAGTCGGCCTTGTCAGTCCTCCGTCAGAGATCAAAACTCTTTCTGCATTTCATTTTTAGGTGTCCCGCTCCATCCACTCAGCTGCATTCCGCTAGGGGCATGCCATAATCTGACGGAAAGGTCTTGTCAGTCGTTTCCCCTCATGTGTGGCACCTGTTGGCTTAAGTCTTTTCATCAATGTTCACTAAAGTCCATGACAGTCAATGTTTGATATTTTAATGGACAAGAGTCATTTTCAGTCATTAGGTGTAGGGATCAGATAAATTGGTCTTCAAACATGTCCAATAAAGCCATGCAGGCTAGAGGGATACCCTTACAAAGTTGTGATTTAAAGAATTTCATCGTTATGTTGGCAGATTACCACTGTTCTTCAAAACTTTGTTTTGAAGAAAAGTCAAACAGTGTGTCATTTGTGATAATTTTCAAAAAAGTTTCAAGTTGATCTCTTCAGGTGCAGTCATGGCTTCCTTGTCAAATGCCATGTCATGCAACCCCTGCAAAAGTGCCAAAAAATTTCATCATTTTAGCCAAAAATTCAAAGGGAAAAGTGAAATACAGAGTTGAATTAAATCAGGAAAAAGTGCCAAAACAAAACATCAGCAAAGTGGGTTTTGAAGAAACAAAAATCAAACCCATCACACCAAAGTCTTTATATAAGATTCCCACAAGAAAACAAAGTCATTTTGCACACCAAGGATAGAGAGAAACATTGCAAACTGATTGTGAGAAGCAAGCACATGTTTTAGGTGAGTTTGGAAGAGTTGTCACAGGCACGACACACAGACAGAGGAGCATGACGCACATAGGGAGCACGACGCACTAGGCGCTATTACACATTGTTAATTTAACACGGGCGTGGCGCACACAAAGGACATGGCACACAGGGAGAGGGGTGCGGCGCACACCCACGAAGGCTCGTTTTTGTTCCAAATTTTCAACAAATCGCTTTGAATCCCTTCCAATTGATAGGTAGGGTCTACATCTCGGTTGCTCATATGTTTTTGTGAACATGATGGTGGTTTATGGCCATGTATAGTTGCAACAAAAATTCCTAAACCCTACCACTTGAAATCATTAAAGCCATTGCTCTTAGGGTTGCAAATTTGTTGTGTTGATGCCAAGGTTCCTCCTCCCTTTCATTTTTCCCCTTCTTTCCATTGTTCCCTTCCCCCCTATTCCATTTTTTCCATCTTTCCCTACCGTAAAGCATTAATAAACCCCTATTCCCTATCCCCTCTACTCATTTGTCAATGTAAAACCCCAAAACCCTACCTTATAAAATCCCCAAATCCTCCTACATGTCCCTACACAAAATTTCTCCCCATAATCCCTAATCTCATCATATTATTCCCCTTCCTAACACTCCCTTGTTGCAGTGTTCCACTTGGTGGTAGAGTTCATAACAACACATAGTTTCATACATCATCAAAGGGCAGTCCAAGCACAGTCCATACACAACAGTCATGGCATCTGAGCATTCATCGAGTATGAGGTGGAAACCCAAAGTGATTCATCCTCAGAAGAACAGGATCCCCGGAGACATCATAAAAGTGGAAAACATGTTACGGATGAGCCAACCACCCTCACAGAATTGCAGGCCTGCCCTTTTGCTATGTCATGTTTCCAGCATCTATCATGTTTTGAGTTTTGTCAAAAGGTGGCTAATGTTCGAGTTCATCATGAGTTGGCCCGTATTTTTGTGCTTCACTTGCATGCAAATTATGCTATCTTAGCCGGTGTCACCTTCACACTCACACCTGAAACTGTCTCATTAGCAACCGGCATACTGAACGTTGGAGAACCAAGACACAAGAAATAGAAGGTTGATCGGAAGCACTATGAGCCTTACATTAAGGCCAGTTTCTTGAGGCAGATCAAAAGAGTCCTTCCATTCCGATTTTTGAAAGATGAATATGCTCCACTGATGAAGTTAATCATGAAATATTTCAGCTGTGAGGGGAGGTTCTCTCATTTTTATGCCTATCACATCAGGCTGCTCATGCATTTTACCAGGGTACGGATGATGAACATCCCCTATTTCATCTGCAGGAACATAGAGAGGATGAACACCTTCATGTAGCACAAAACCCCTCAACAACAACTTAACAGTGTTTATCACTTTTATCTTATTAAGATTTTGGTGGTTCATCAGTTGGGATTGCAGGGCATTACTTGTGATGATTTCATATTCCATGACCTCTTCAGCACTTCACAGGTATTATCAGAGGTTGAACATGAGATAGGTGGTCCTTCTCATCAATATGAGCACCATGAGACCACTACTATGTCAGTATTCATCACCTATCAGAGAGGCAGTAGACATTTGTTTGCAGCAGCAAAGTGATGCAGGTGCATGCCATTCAGAGGGGAAAAAGCCTGTTGTTTCCAGTTAAAAATAGGGAAAAAAATAAAACATGCCATCTTTTCTTTAAAAGTAGGATCAGCATGGAGAATAAAACTTGCTAAATTGTAAAAAGCTTAAATTATTAGGTAAAAAGCCTCTTTTGTACTAAATAAAGATATACATTATGAATAAAAAAGGGATTGGCCACAAGCGGAAGCGCCCAGTATTGTTTTATGAACTCTTCTTCTTGAACTGAAGATTATATTGTTGATGGAGATAATTAAAATCGCAGATTATATTGTTGCGGGTTTTTATAGAAATCCCCAACTGTTTGCGTGGGGAGGACAGAAGCAACCGTGGGTCTCCATTAATAATTCCAACCGTAGCATCATTCCACCGCAGCTAAATTTCCACTGTTTGCATTGGTATTCACCATAGGCAGATCCAACGACACACTCTTCAATTTAGTTTGAATACCAGCGTATCCCAGCAATTGAAGGAATGTTAGACGCTTATATGCATGATAATTATGGCGGGAAGCTCTCAGCATACATGGATTGGACGTATGTTTTTCTGATTTATGTTTTCTGGTTCCTTAGCTGATTCTGCAGCTGATTGGTGTTTTTGCTAGACGCAGATGTTGTGGTTTTTTTCGTTTCTTTTGGGTTGCAATTCTTCTGCACAACTTATGGAATAGTATTAGCTGCTTATTCAGACAGTATTTGAAAGCATAGTTGTAGCAAACCAATTCTTGAAAGGTCACCAACAAGGCATGCTTAAAATTTTTAAGTTTGATGCCTTGATTTTAACTTAGGAAGGTTGTGGCCTGTTAAAGAAAAGGAAGGAAGCTATCAGTTAATGAATGATACTTCTGTAGACAATATAAATGAAACTGAGACAGAGATTCAGGATATTGTTGCCAAATTGGAAAGATTATTTCTAACGCCTGCATCCCCGCCATCATTAGTGGTATCAGAGCCATCAACTGACATAGAATTGAATCTCAGGAGCAGGAGAATGATGGATTTCAGAATTGGGAGAGGACGAGGATGAGGTGGAAGAGGACGGCCTGTTGCAAACGCTGAAATAATGGAAAGCATAGAAGAGCTGCGAGCTAGATTGGACGCGTTAACCTTAGACAGGAACATAGATGATGGAGATGTCAGTGAGCCCGAAATTGAAGCTACAGAGGAGGAAGCTGTAGAGGTTACTCCTGAGATGAGGTTCTTTCAGTCAGTGTTGAAATCCACAGCCAGACCGTGGAACCAGTTAGTTCCGGTATACTAAGGAAGACTGAATCCAGAAGAACTGATCGACTGGATTAATAGGATGGAGAAATTCTTCAATTATGAAGAAATGGAAGATGAGAAGAAAGTAAAGTTTGCTGTCACCAAATTAATAGGCCATGCAGCACTCTGGTGGGATGGTGTGCAGGCGGAAAGGAGGAGACTCAGTAAGCAGCCAATCAAGAATTGGAACAGAATGGTCGCGAAGTTAAAGGTAAGTTTTTGCCCAGTAATTATCAGCAAACATTGTTTAGACAAATGCAAAATCTTAAGCAGAGAGCTTTAACAGTGAAAGAATATACATAAGAGTTTTATAAGGTGAGTATAAGAGCTGGAGAAGCCCAAAATACAGATGAGAGGGTGGCAAGATATATGAATGGCCTCAAGATGGACATTCAGGATGAGATAAGTCTGTTGTCTCCTAAAAAAGTAGAGGAAGCTTATCAGATAGCACTGAAAGCGGAGGAAAAACTTATGAGGAAGTAGTCTGCCAGGGGGAGAGGGACTTTCAGAGGAAAAGAAAGTCAAGGTGTAGTGGAAGATCTACAGCACCTAAAGAAGGAGCTAGTAGTAGCTCAACCTAGCATGCACCCACAGGAGGTGATGCAAGAGGCAGAGGGAGTTTTTCTAGAGGAAGAGGAGGTAGAGGAGGAGGCAGAGAAATAAGATGTTACAGATGCAATAAGCTGGGACACAGAGCTTTTGAGTGCCCAGAGAGTGCAGACATAAAGCAGAGGAATGCAATTATTGCTCCAGCTGAGGAAGAGGTACTAGTGGCAGCAGTAACAGAGGAAGTAAATACACCAGAAAGAGGAGAATCTCTGGTACTTAATAAAGTCCTACTTAAGCCAGCAAAGGAGATGGCTGAACCACCACAAAGGAAGACTTTATTCAGGACAGTGTGTAAAGTCCAAGGAAAATGTTGCCAGATGATGATTGATAGTGGCAGCACTGATAATTTGGTTTCTACAGAAGTAGTGGATAAATTGAAGCTGAAGACAATGAAGCATCCAACACCTTATAAAGTGTCATGGCTGAAAAAGGGACATCAACTGCTGGTAAGTGAACAGTGTGAAGTAGAATTCCAATTGGGAAAGTACAAAGATAAAAAATTTTGTGATGTGATGCATATGGATGTGTGTCACATATTGCTTGGAAGACCTTGGCAATATGATAGAGCAGCCATGCATGATGGGAAGAGAAACACCTACAAGTTTGGAAAGGATGGTGTCAATCATACATTGTTGCCTCTACAAGAAGAAGATGGACCGGGACAGAAGACTGATCCAAAAATTCTGTTATTTGGAGTAAAGGAATACTTGGAGCAGACGATGGATGTACAGTTGAAACAGGAAGAACTCAGAGCAGCTAAGTTGGAAGAGGAAGTTCATGTGAATGAAGAAGAGGATCAGCTGGAAGAACTGGTATCTGAACCAACAAGTGAGACTGTTAAAACTTGTAGTTTTCAAACTGACAAGTTGTGCATGAATGCAGGGACTGTAAATGATGATGTGATGCTTCAACAATGCTACAAAGAAATTGCACTGTTGGAATACTAGTTGGAGAATCCAGGATATGAGAAGGAAAATGCAGCAGATGGAAGAGTTCAACACAGTGAACAAGTACAGAAAAATGCCATGGAAGCAGATGACATGGGAGGCAGACTGGTTGACAGTCTTGAGAATTATTCAAAGGATTCTTTGAGAAGTTTGGATCAGCATACTGATGTGCTGATAGTGGAGGATTCAGAACAATATACTGAAATGCTGGCAAAGGAATACAAGGCATTGATGCCTTATGATTTTTATTCTAACCAGTCTTTTGTGAATGCAGGTATTGTTGCAGAATATTCGACTCAGTTGAGTAGTCAAATGCAGGGAGAAGAAGTTTTCTGTTCCAGAAGACAAGAGGGTATGGATGATCGGGTGGCAGTCAGAACATAAACAAGAATAAGAACAAGAAGTCAGCAGGTAACAGGACAGACTGAGCAAGCCGTCTTAGCTCAGCAGGCAACAAGAAATCAACGGTTTGAAGAATTAATGGACAAAGAAATTGAGCTCATTAGAAGAATCATGTTGAAAGCATCTCAGTGGAAGACATCAGCAAGGAAGAGAAGCAGCAGAAGCAACAAAAAGATGAAAACAGAGACAGATTATGAAAGTGCAGCTAGTGGAGCAAGACAGCATAAAATATGGAGACCTGGAGAAATGTAACAAGCAACAGCAAATGATAACTTGTAGAACAAAGTGTGGGACCCTGGAAGACAAGAACAAGGACTAAAACGCATGATCAGGAGATCATGATCATTTTCAACCTTGGGAGTCTGATGCAGGTGCATGCCATTCAGACGGGAAAAAGACTGCTGTTTCCAGTTAAAAATAGGGAAAAAAATAAAACATGCCATCTTTTCTTTAAAAGTAGGATTAGCATGGAGAATAAAACTTGCTAAATTGTAAAAAGCTTAAATTATTAGGTAAAAAGCCGTTTTTGTATTAAATAAAGATATACATTATGAATAAAAAAGGGATTGGCCGCAAGCGGAGGCGCCCAGTATTGTTTTATGAACTCTTCTTCTTGAACTAAAGATTATATTGTTGATGGAGATAATTAAAATCACAGAAGTTTTTGATGTTTGAGCAGTTTTAATATGGCTTTTGAATGAAATTCACGTGTTCTATATCTAAACCTGTGTATAAAAACCTGTGGATATATGTAAGCTTGTAGATATATATAAATTTGCGTATTAATATAGTGGCGTATCGTTTTAAACTCGTGCAATTTCCAGTTTGAAAATGGTCAACCATCATCACTGTATCCGCGTGGCAAGTTTGAGTATCCCTTTGATTGAATATAGTAATACGTGTATATGCGTTGTCATATTCTTGTTTTCCTTTGTTTGAGGCCAAACTATAGTTGAAGAGTTATATCGCTGCGGGTTTTTATAGAAATCCCCAACTATTTGCGTGGGGAGGGCAGAAGCAACCGTGGGTCTCCATTAATAATTCCAACCGTAGCATCGTTCTACCGTAGCTAAATTTCCACTGTTTGCATTGGTATTCACGGTAGGCAGATCCAACGACACGCTCTTCAATTTAGTTTGAATACCAGTGTATCCCAGCAATTGAAGGAATGTTAGACGCTTATATGCATGATAATTATGGCGGGAAGCTCTCAACATACAAGGATTGGACATATGTTTTTCTGATTTATGTTTTCTGGTTCCTTAGCTGATTCTGCAGCTGATTGGTGTTTTTGCTAGAAGCAGATGTTGTGGCTGTTTTCGTTTCTTTTGGGATGAAATTATTCTACACAACTTATGGAATAATATTAGTTAGCTTATTCAGACAGTATTTGAAAGCATAGTTGTAGCAAACCAATTCTTGAAAGGTCGCCAACAAGGCATGCTTAAAATTTTTAAGTTTGATGCCTTGATTTTAACTTAGGAAGGTTGTGGCCTATTGAAGAAAAGGAAGGAAGCTATCAGTTAATGACTGATACTTCTAGAGACAATATAAATGAAACTGAGACAGATATTCAGGAGATTGTTGCCAAATTGGAAAGATTATCTCTAACGCCTGCATCCCCGCCATCACAAAGCGGGTGTTATGTCCACCTGGGGTGGAAGGGGCCTTGCTTCCGACATCGGCAACACAGGTACAGGACAGGGGCAAGAGGCCCATGCATGACGAGGAGCCATTAGGTGAACAAGAGACCGACTTCATCCTCATTCATGATGATGATACAAATGTGGAGAGTGTAAAACTTAGGAGGACCACCCAGGAGCAGCAAACGGAGATCCAAGCCTTGTCTCTCAATTTGGAGAGGGCTAAGTGGATTATCAAGTATTTGGGGTAGAGGAACAAACAACTCGAAGACCAGCATGAGATCATGGAGCTACAAAACATCTGTGAGAATCACCAAGCTGCCAACATAGGAGGATTGAGCTCACTCCATTAGAGCAAGAGATTAACAATGACTGAGAGTCTTGGCTCGAGCGTATCAACATCCACCTTGAGAGTCTGCTAGAGAAGGCTAACAAGGACAAAACCATATTGAGGTGGGTGATTTATCACTACAGGGCACGGAACATGAGTTCAAAGGCTCCGATAAGGAGTTTGAAGGCGAAATTGAGGAAAGCGAAAAAAAGACAAAAGAGGAAAAAATAGAAATATTGGCTCCGAATCTTGGCCAAAGCCTCTATGGCCTAGCATAGCACTTCACAGAGGATCTCCAACCCAAATTTCAAAAAATTTGGGACAATTTTGGTCACTTGACAAATTTTTGTGCACAAAACAAGGTTTTTCTCCCTATGCGCCGCGCCACTGGCACGACGCTTATTGTAGGGAGCTCCAAATCAACAATGGTTTGCATTTTTGGATTCAGCATGAACAATCATGATTGCTGGTGCATGGCCAAGAAGTTTGGGCAAGTTTTGAGTCTCCAGGAGGTCAAAAACACTCAAACAATGACCTCTCTGCCCCTATTTTGACACACAGGAAGCAATCTTGGGAGATTGAAGTTTTGGAGGGGAAAATGAACACTAAATTCAGAAATTCGACTTGGGTTGAAAAGTAGACAGACAAGGCTTTCTAACAAGCACACTTGGATACAATTTGGACTTCATAAGGTACCTCAAAATCGCCTCCAAAGTGGCGCGGCACATATAGTTTTGGGCGCGGTGAACAGGGACCCAAAGGCCAAAATCACTTCGGCTCCGCGACATTTCGATTCGTGACTTTCTCCAAGTGGGCCCGCTCATTTACACTATTTTTCTCAGCAACTAAGGCAAAGTTTAAAAAGTATTTTCACTAAAGGTTGGCTCCTATCCAAGTGGAAAAGGAAGGTGAACAGTCACCCAAGCAATTTGTCATTTTTGTAACGCTGCACCTGTCACTAATGGTTGGCTTTCCATTTCCATTTTGTAATGATTTGAAAAAATCCCCAACTGTGGGTCATTCCATTTCCCAATGGAAAAGTCTATTTATTGCATGTAAAACCATTTGCAAAGGGTTGGTTGTAATTTCTGGGAGACTGTGGGAGAGAAACTCAGTTCTTCATTATATATTTTGACAGAGAATTAATGAAAGGCAGTGGCTCTGGTTCATGATATTCATCTGGTGTGAGTGTAGCAAATGTGTTCTCTTTATGTTTCATATGTATTTCGTTATGTTTCACAGTTCATTCATATTCATTTCCAGTGAAATTTTCTAAGTAAGATAAGGTAGAATTCATGTTTATTGCTCTTCCTGTGGGAAAGTTTCACATTCTGTGTTCTTCTTCTATTGAAAAGGATTCATGTGTTTATGCCCTTTTCACCCTCCTAAACAAATCTGTCCATTTCGAATTATTTCAAATTTAATTGCTAGACTTTCCGCCTGTCTTGCCTCACGAAGTATCTGTGCCTTTGTGTTAAATTCTCTTCTCATTGTTGTTCGATGGTCCCATACATCTCAGAAACTCGGTCATTTATCGAAAACTGCCTCTTGTTTCCATATTTATTTACCTAGCCTAAAATCAATATTCATTGTAAGTCATCTCAGACCATATCATTTATTTATTCACTGAGCGTGACAAGGAGAGAGCCCTCTCCTATTCTGGTAGGGCTAGCTACCAGTCTGACCGTGGTTTGTGGTTACCCTGAATTTTGCCTTCCTTCAGCCTAAGGCAGATTTAGGTGCTAACAGGACTATTTTCCGATACAGTTTGTATTAAATATTTTGGGCATTCTTCATGGGAAGAAATGTACAAATTCTTTGAAGATGAATGACCAAGGGTTACTCACATAACAGTGATCATTGATGATTCTACCCCAGTTTCAAATACAACTCTCAGCAATGTAGAAAATCCTTTTCTACATAGAATTGCAACGAGACTGAGACTTCTTCCCTATATTGATATATTTCGGTGGGTCTTGGATAATATAAGATGCGTTGATCAACGACTTACTACAAACAAGCATAGAGTCATTGGGTCTTTTCTCAGTGAGTATTTGCAGATAATGTATCATCTTCCTAAACCACAATGCAAATATCACAAGGAATACATTGAGGCATTTCTTCAAGAGCATAGACATGAATCGGTGCTAATTAAACATTGGAGAAAGGATTAAAACAAACACAAAAGAGAAGAAAGTGGTAAGTATGTTATAGACTCTCTCAATGGTACTTATTCTCAAATTGATGTTATGATGTGTACGCTTCATGCACTCCCTAATGTACAAAAATTCCCTGACCAATGGGTACCTCTAATAGACGAAGCTTCGAAATGGTTTATATTTGATTCAGCCAATATACTTTTAGACAATTTTGTTGCCCATACTTTAGCCTTTAGGAGTAAATTCAAAGTTTCTGAAAATATAATCCCTCCTTTCTATATGTGTGCCTACATCATGGATGCTTTATGTTTTTCTATGGATTTTTCATCTATGGGGTGGAAGTGGACTCTACAAGACCAAACTCCCATTCGTATGTATCATGATATTTTATGTGACTCCAAATATCATCATCGTTTCTATAAAATATGCCACAGGGTCATATTAGCAACCTCTCAAGTTATCTTTGATAAAAAGGCATCTCGGATGTCTCTAGAAGCTAAATCTAATTTTCTTCGAGTAGGGAATTGGTTTGGTGAATAATCATTCACATATATCAGGTTATATGGAAGTCTAACAAATCTTCATGTTTTACCATTGTTCATTCCAGAAAACTTCTGACTAGGGAGATAGCCTATCAAACTATGGGTAATGATATTTCCAAAGTCCTTAATGAATCTAACAAAAATATGTGGCCTTCTTTTTTCCCAACTCAATTTGGTATATTTTCTTTAGATAATTATAAGCATACACAAATTTACATAAAGGCTATTCAAGATCTTGGTTTTCCTACCATACCTAATAGACAATATGATCCCCATCAAGTGGTTAAAAAGATCACAGTTGCGTCAAGTATCAGATAGTTCATTTATGAGCCCGGTAAATTTGATGATTTATTTGAAAGGGATTCTTTTTATTTTCTTGTGGCACAAAGAGAAGAGCAACAATTGACCCTTGAAGAAATGAATCAGTTTATGCAATACAAAGGCTCCAGGCTAGCGAAACTCCCTATGGATTTATTGCAGGTTCCTCAAGAGAAGACTATTCATGATGATGTTGAAGTTATTGGTTCTACATAATCAGTTGATCCTTCTCAACCAAAAGTAGTAGTTTCCTCTTCTTCTTCTCAGTTACAATAATTTTTTCTTAATGCTAGGTTAGAAAAAAATTGGGAAGAATAATATCAGGCTCTAAATTCGAATACTAATGAGTCTTAGGCTGCTCTAAAGAATCCTAAACAGAATCTAATAATAATGAAGGTTGTTATAGATTTATAGAATGGAATTGTGTAATATATGTGATCCATCCAATGTTTCGGATCAAAACCAAGCTAAATTCATTGCTTCTTCCCCTTTCTACCACTCTCGTATTATTCAAGAAGTCCTCGTAATCAAGAAAAACCATAATAATTTTAATAGGGAAGATAGTTACAAGCTCAACAATCCTAGAAACCTGGCATCCACCATCTTACCCTTGACTCTTGACCCAACCCAATTCTCTGTCCTCTACCCCCCCCCCACCTTTCAGGTATCCCTATAGAATTTTGGTTCCTTCTCCTAACTCTATTCACTTTCTCTTCTTAAAATTTTTATCCTGCTCTAATTTCTTTCCCCGTCCTTAATTTTCCCTAGTGTCTCATTATCTCCCTTCTACATTATAATCCTTTTATTTTTTCAATAGAATATCCTCCCATTATATTCATCTAGGTTTCATTCTTGAACATATTTAAATAAATTTCATTTAATTTTCTACAATTTATCATTCTCCTATTTCTTAAATTATCAAAAGATCTCATCCAAATTTTTCCATAATTAACCAATTCATAGGATAAAATATTCCTTATTTATATGTCCCTTTTCAAAAATAACTCATTTATTCTAATTCCAAAAATAACATATTTTTTCTTCTCAAATTGGTTCATATTTATTAATATTTAAATTTACTTCAACTAACACTTTTTCACTCTCTCCTTCCCTTCACATTCAAATTAATTAACTAATTTTCTAATCAAACCTTGGTCCATAATGAACTTGTCTCATTCTTTTTTTATCTCAATTTTAGTCCAAGATGATAAAAATTCATTTTTATTTCTAGCATTGTTTTGACCATTAATCATCGAACCCATAATCCAAATTCATTATAATTTTAAATATAATTATATGTCCCATTTCGAAAAATGATTTATACTTCTATTTCCAAAAATAATTGTAGATAAGCCTATATGTACCATTTTGGAATTGGATTCATATTTTTAATATTTATTAATCCCCCGTCAACAAACATATTTTACTATCTCCTCCATACCACCCTTATACTTATTCCAATTTAAATAACTAATTTTCTAACCTTGGTCCATCACAAACCCTTCTCATTCTTCATTTATCTAAATTTTGGTCAAAGATGATAAAATTCAATATTTGGACTGTTAATCACTGAATACATAATCCAAGAGGTTCCTATCAAAGGAAATCTAGCACTCATTTACTCTCATGGCTCTCATTGGTCCCTAATGATGGATGGAGTTCCCGTCTGAAACGTTAGATGAATCACATATATTACACAAGTGCCCTTCCAGAAATCTATAACAATATGAATCATTGTGGAAGTCTCTCGTCACTCAATAATGAAGGTTCTTGAGAAGCCTTTGGATGATAAATATGTAGAAATTATACTAGCATTTCCTTCTTCTGAAGTTGTTTTAAGGATTGAGGAGATTCCTCCATTGGACATTTTCTATAGTCCTAAGCACAAATTTGTAATAAAGAGGGAGAGAAAGAAGAGAAATCTCAACCAGCCCCAAGCATTATTTCCTGGTAATGCATCTTTTGAAGTGTAATGGAAAGGCTCCACAACAACTCCTACAGAGGAATTGGGTAGGCTTACTCAATTTACAGGTGTTTATGCCTCAGCCAATATTGGCAAAGCAACAAAGTTTCAGCAACTACTCAAGGAGAAAGAGGAAAAAATTCCATTGTTAGAACATAGTACTGAAATAGAAAAGCAGAAGATAACATAGCACTAGCAGGCATAGTTGACAAAGCTTCAACACAGATTAGACTCTCTCAGTGTAACAACCCTAGTGAAAAATCCATGTAAAAAATATGTAAGGCCACAATCGATGGGACACGTATTCCGATCTGAACGGTGGGGAAAACATCCTAATGGGTGTGATTTGGTTTATTATGGCTAAGGAAATTGGCAAAGGAAATGGAAAAGGCTTTAGAAAGGCATGAGGCATTTATTGGCATTTCATTTATGAAAATAATGGAAATGAGGATAAAAGGAAGGTGAAAGGTCACAGGTTGCATGTGAGGAAGAAAATGAAAGAAAATAATGGAAAATGAAGAAAATAAAGGCCTCATTAAAAAAAAGGCTTATGAGGATCAATGGGCAAGACTTGATTAGTTCCGTTTTGGAGCTCTCTCATTATTTTCTCTGTCTCTCACACTCTTGGAGACTTAGAGTTTTCATGGAGCACTCTTGGAGGGTCTGGAATACTTGGATTCTTGGAGCCATAAGGAAAAGAAAGAGGGGGAAAGTGTAAGAAGGCATTGGGATTAGAAGCTACATCATATTTGATTATGGGTACCAAATTGCATGTATGATTTCTATGCATGTGTATTTTTGGTTGTGATCTTTCATTGGCAAGGAGGATGGTCGGGATTGACAATGGATTTCCTAGCCTTGCCATTTCCTAGATAACCATGGTGATTGTGGGTTACTTTCATTATTTGTTTTTGGTTGGTTCTCATGTTTCCTTAGCTTGGGTTGACTTACTAGTCCTGGAAGCCCTAGTTAGACAAACACTCTAGAAGCCTTGTAACAACTTAGGTTGAGTTACTAGTCCTGGAAGCCTTGGTTGGAAAAACGTTATGGAAGCCCTAGGTGGGTTGAGTTACTAGTCCTGGAAGCCCTAGTTGTACAAACGCTCTAGAAACCCTGAATAAGTTATGGGTTGAGTTACTAGTCCTGGAAGCCTTGGTTGGACAAATGCTCTGGAAGCCCTACAAGGCTTGGATGGAGACCAATATGATGATGGTTTTGTGATGTACGACCGTGAGGTGGAACCATTGTTTGATGGGTTGAGATGGATGACCTCTGGAAGCCTAGATGAGTTTTGATTGATGTGTTCTATGAGATCCCACATTCATGCTTGGAATATGGCATGAGGGTGAATGGTTGAAGAGATATTTGGCTCAACCATTCTACGGTCAGGTGGAATGTGGAAGTCCCATCTCAGGTTTAGATTTTGCATCATTAATGAAAGGTTACTTCTCCTAGTATTTCTGTGAGTATTATGATGGACTATATGTGGTGTATATGGTTGTGATTTCATTGATATTTATATCCCTATTATGTTGGTTATGTATATGTTTTATGACACCAACTATGTATGGCTCTCATCATGTTTTTATTTGTAAATGAATGAACAATGTATATATGACCTAATGGATGGAATGGCAGTTAAAGTGATAAGGAAACAATTCTTCATGGCGAATCTCAAATGAGAATGAGACCCTTATGTTCAAATTTGTTATTTACACATGTAGGTTGTATATTTACTAAGTGTTTGACAAAATGCATGTCATGGCTAGTAGGGGTCCATTCAAGGTGTTGAACAAGTATTTTCTTTAGTATTGTCATTTCCATGTTATTTTACTGATTTGAAGAGATGGTTCAATTTTGGGAAGTGACCTGAGCTCTAGCCTGAAAAAGTGGCTCAAATGCCAGAGTTGGTGGCATAGCACCGATAGTTTTGATCTTTGGTCATTGGCAAGCAAGCTTGTGAGAGTGACTTTGGGTTTTTGTTCACCCTCATGCCTATAGCATGGGAACAATTGAGGCTTAATTTGTACAAAAGATTAGGGGGGCCCCAAGGCAAGATGTCTAAAGTATTGGATTGGTTCATGAGGGTCCTGTAGTTGATGATTAATGTATGTATGGTGTGCTTCTATCGGTTCCACTTCCTTAAAATGACTTACGAGGTCAAATCATATCATAGTGGCCTCTCATCACATGTTTACCCTAGTTGGTCGGTTGCTTGGATAGATCTGGGAGGAGGGTGTTACAAAGTGGTATCAAAGAATGGTTGCGCTTTCCTTGGGATGTGTGTTGATCATGCTTTCATGTTGGTTGCATACATGTTCCTTATGCATGTAGTCCATGTGCTTGTTGCATTTGTCTGGTGTTGATCACGTTTATAGTGATGTATCCATGTGAAGGTTGAAGGTGTTGTCGTGGAGTATGTCTTCATGTGTGAATGGTTGATTATGCAGTTGTTATGCATGTATGGTCTTGGTTATGCATGAATAGTAGGGAAAACATGCCTTGTGAAGTCATTATATTCAATTTAGGTCATCATGGTGATATCGATTGTTATGATGCTAATGTGCGGCTTAGATAGAACAGGGGATGCAAGTCATCATAATGAGGTTGCAGCATTGGACTTTGGGGTAAGAGCATATCTTCATATAGGTATTGTATGTTTGGCATGCAGATATGTAGGTCAAGGATTGTTATATGCATTAGGTTTATATAAATTAGGTTTATGTACATGTCTTTTGATGTTATGGTTACATTCATGATAGATGATAGTTGATTAGTATAGTCATATGCACATGTGTCGAATAGTCATGAATGATAGTAAACTGTGGTTGTATGCATTGCTATTTTTGTTTATGTTAGATAACTTGATGATGATGTTATAGGTTGTTGATGAGTATGTTATAGGTTAACTTCTTGTTGTTATATGTTAGTTAACTTGACTATTAGGGTTATACCATTAATATCTTGATGTTATATGTGTCATGGTAAATTGGATTGGACTATGCAGATGGTTATGGTTATGATATTCAGGTATGAGCCGACATTTGTGATGACTTTGCATGCGTGATTTCTATGCATGAACGATAAATGCTTATGCTTTTATGATGACAACATGTTAGTTAGTTAGTGTTATGGATATCTTGATCTTATTTATGTTTGAGTTGACATGTTGTAAAGATACATCTTACTAACTATATTGATTGTGAAGACAAGATAGCCTCCCCTGAGGTACACTAAGGTATGAGTTTTCTTATGTAGTATAATTGGTGCTTCATTCTTGATTATGTAATTTATTTGGTGTTGACTGTTTGGAATCTATTATGTCATCTAGTTTATTTATTTAACATGGTATGTATGGAAGTTGGTTGAAAGTTTGATGAGTTGCATAATATGAGTATGTGTTCCAATGATCTTGTTTTAAGATGATTTTACTAACACGTATATGTCGGGACAGTTGTTATGTACTTGAGTATAGTAGGTGATAGTTGTAGCATTATGTCTAATAACTATGAGTTGAAATGGATTATGATGTGATTGTTAGTCTCGGTAAATGTTGATTTCAAATTGATAGATATGATTGTCTTAATATATGAAACATGTGTAAACAATTGTAGAAAGCATGCTTGGTATTATCGTGACAGGATATCAATTGATGTGTTTACATAACTAACAATCAGGTGATGTGACAACACATAGTAAGCCTCAATTACAACAAAGTAAAAAGGTAAAAGGAAGGAATTGGGCAGGAATTCCTTTCGCTATGTTTGGAAACCTTAATTCCAATTGAATGAGTTCTTTGCGTATAGGAAATATTATTAACCTTAAACTCGTCTGACATTATGTGGATATTTGTTATATTCATGGACATGTATTTCATAGGTATATCAGCCAGTTTCTAGTTACAGGTAGATCAGTCAAGGGAATTAGAGTCCCTTGAGACATAGCACAGATGTGTTCAGCTACAAGGCAACGTGCTTGGCATAAAAAGATAAGGTAATTGGTGTATTATTACATTATATATACACTAATAGTTATGTTTTTATGGTAGTGTGATGCAGGGGATTGCATGGAAAAAGAAATTGCCATGAAATTTTGAAGAAGGCTCAGGTTGAGCTTTCCTTGGAAAACATGGGGATTGATTTAGGGTGTATGTTGCCAGTCTTGTGCTTTTGGTATTTTATGAAATTTTGAGCTTGATTGTAGTTTTGTTTATGTCTAGTGCATGGCCTTGCCACTTTGTTGTGATGTCATATTTTTATTTACTTTCATGGTTTTCTTCTTAGTTGTTTCTTGTCGTGCCTTTTATGTTTTGAGTCTTGGAAATTGTTTGGGAAAGACACAAGTTGATGGATCTCGGGAGAGTTGTGTGGTACCTGAAAGGTAATGTAAGATTCACATGAATCTCTATGTATGAGTAAGCGCAGCGAAGGGTAAGACTATGATAGCCAGTTGGACTGGTTGGGTCCATTGGTGTAAATGAACGATGGCGGGATAGGCAGGAGGAAGGTAACCAAAAAAGGTCAAGTAAATGGACCTGAGATGTCGGATGGATTGACTAGGTTGGGAACGATGGTTCTCAATAATTTACATGAATAAAGGAAGTTTTGCTAACCTTGACCTTGATATCTAGTAATTATGTTGTGATCATGATTGATTTATGCTAATAATTATATGCATATGTGTATATATATGTTGTTATCTGATAGGGTCATCATGGATCATGATTATTTTATGCTAATGTTATGTATATGTATGTATGTGCCTATGTATCTATGTCATTGTCTGATAGGGTCATCAGGAATCGTTCTTACAGAGGAATTATTGCTTATGCAGGCAAATGATGTGAAGAGGTTCCTGGTCTGATGAGGAACCAATTGGGAAGAGTAGTCATGAAAAATATATGAGTTCAGTATCATGTGGTTATGAGTTGATATTATGTGATTATTTTATGTATATGTTATGGAAAGGTTATATCAAGGGATACATCAGTGAAATGAAAGCAGTGTGGTCTGCGGCATGATAGGACAAGCATGGATAAGATGCTGGAAGCAAGGCTGCTTGGTAGAGGTAGTGTGGTTTTGGATGTGTGGTATTATTGTTGTGCATATGTCATACATGTTGTACATGTTGCATCTGTGATTATTGTGTGCATGAAATATTGTGCATATGTAGTGTGTGTACATCTTGTTTATGTAAGTACATATAGTGTTGTATGAATGTTTCATATTCAATGTTGGGTATAAATGGTGCTATGTACATGTTGGATATATGGTGTTGTGTACATATTGTATTATTTGCATGATGGATGTGAGGTGTCGTATGCATATGGTGCTCTACGCGTGTTGGATATGTGGTGATGTGTACAGATGATGTTATGTACATGTTGGATATGCAGTACTATGTACATGTGGTGTTGTGTACATGTTGTACATTTGGTGCTATGTACATATAGTGTGGTGTGCATGACTGTACGTGCATGATTGTACAAGTGGTTTTGTGTGCATGCGGTGTTGTGTACATGTTGTAAAAGTGGCATTCTGTGCACGTGGTGATGTGTACATGTCGTGCATGTGGCGTTGTGTACATGTGGTGCTACGTACATGTCATGCATGTGGCACTATGTACATGTGGTATTTTGTACATGATGTACAAGTGGTGTAGTGTACATGTGGTTTTGTGTACACATTGTGTAGGTGGCGTCGCATACATGTGATGTCGTGCACACTTTGTGCATGTGGTGTGGTGTACAGGTGGTACTATGTACATGTTGTACATATGGTACTGGTGCATGTGTGGTATTGTGTGCATGTCATACATGCTGTGTTAAGGGCATGTCGTACTAGGTATGTGCATTGTGTAGGTGCATGTATTGTGTGGTGTTGTACATCGGGTCTAGATGTATTGTGTTGTGGTGTACACCAAGTGTAGGTGTATGTATTATGTTATGCACTAGATGTAGGCATATGTATTGTATTGTATACATTGGGTGTAGGTGTATGTGTTGCATGTCAGGTGTAGGTGCATGTATTACATGGAGTTGTATGTCGTGTGTGGTCGTATGTGTGTGATGCACACTATGTATGTGTGCACCTAGTTGAGGAGAAGGCATTGGATGTTTTTGGGTGTGGCAACCGATCTGTTATGCATATGAAATAAGAACAAAGGGAGAAGTAAGGATCAATTAAAGGTTAAGTATCATATATTATTTCAGTTTTATTATGCATGTGATTTATGATTCTAGTATATGATTATTACATGTGAATTATGATTCTAGTATATGATGGTTACATGTGATTTATGTTTTTTATCTATGATGATTATGTTTTGAGCTAACCCAATGAGATATTTTTATACATGTTGATTTGGTCAAATATGCTAGTTTGACTTATTGTGATAGGAAGCGAACAGGATTGCAAATGTACCTTATTGACGAGCTACCAATGAGGTATGATGTGAATTTATTTCAATTTATTTTAAATCTAATGGAAGTAATGTGCTTGGTACAAGAATGCATGAAATGCCCGGTTGGGTGATTGAAATCGAATGCAAGAATTTGCAACAACAAAAGGAATTGGAAAATGCAACAATATGTTAGTAAAGCATTTAGGAATAGAGCCATTGTGGGATAGTGGTACCCAATAGTGTCCATTGATTTCTATGAGCATGCTATGACTGGTATGATGATTTTGAGGTAGGGATATGCCTTGGTTTTTGTATCTTCCGATGTGAGGAATTCTTGCCAAGGGATGGACTGACCAAGATGGGGGTGCCAGCGGAACTTGAAAGTGAGTGACTGCATGGAAGGGGTGACTAGATTACCCGAGGGACTATGTAGCAGATAAGGGAAGTTTGGGGATGGATTCTTTTTGGTCATTAGCATTTCTATATGGAATCAAGTGCACATTGGGAGTGGTGTGGGATTATAGTGCTAGACTTTGGATGTAGATTTGATTTTGCAGTGTATTCTGGACTTCCTAGAAAGGAGGTGAATCTTGGTATTACTTCGAGGGTGGAGGTGTGCACCTCTAGATTCCCTTCTTGCAGATGTGGCCATCATATCCTTTTTATTTATTATTTGGGCAAATGTAAATATGTGTGTATTATTGTAAATATTATATCAAGCTAGATTTATAAAGCTCCATAGACATTATGGTTATTTGTTGGTTGAAGCAAATGTGTATGTGTATATGTAGTTATTGTAAATACCATAATGAGTTGTGTTATAAAGCTCCAGTAAACAGTATGATTGTCATGTTTTAATAGTGGTCATTGTAAATACTACAACAAGCTATGTTATAAATCTCCATGGGCAGTATGTTTTGTTTTCATCAGTCTTGTTGGTTATAGATGTCATTGAACACTGAGGATGGTGTTCCCCCAAGGGGGAGGGTTCTATAACAACCTTGGTGAAAGATCCATGTAAAAAATATATAAGGCCACGGTCTATGGGACACATATTCTAAGCTGAATGGTGGGGGAAACATCCTAATGGGTGTTGATTCAGTTTATTATGGCTAAGGAAATTGGCAAAGGCAATGGAAAAGGCTTTGGAAAGGCATGAGGCATTTATTGGCATTTTATTTATGAAAATAATGGAAATTAGGAGAAAAGAAAGGTGAAAGGTGACAGGTTGCATGTGAGGAGGAAAATGAAGAAAATAGAGGCCTCATTAATAAAAAGGATTTTGAGGATCAATGGGCAAGACTTCATCAATTCAGTTTTAGAGCTCTCTCATTATTCTCTCTCTCTCATACTCTTGGAGACTTAGAGTTTTCTCGGAGCACTCTTGGAGGGTGTGGAATACTTGGATTCTTGGAGCAAGAAGGCAAAGAAAGGGGAGGAAAGTGTAAGAAGGCATCAGGATCAGAAGATACATCATATTTTCTTGCAGGTACCAAGCTACATGTATGATTTCTTCACTAGTTTTGGCATGCATGGCATATGCATGTGTATTTTTGGTTGTGATCTGTCATTAGCATGGAAGATGGCCGATATTGACAGTGGATTTCCTAGCCTTTCCATTTCCTATATATTCATGGTGATTATGGGTTACTTTTATTGTTTGTTTTTTGTTGTTTCTCATGTTTCCTTAGCTTGGGTTGAGTTACTAGTCTTGGAAGCCTTGATTAGACAGCCGCTCTGGAAGCCCTGTAATAGCTTAGGTTGAGTTACTAGTCCTAGAAGCCTTGGTTGGGCAAACGCTATGGAAGCCCTAGGTGGGTTGATTTACTAGTCCTAAAAGCTTTGGATGGACAAATGCTCTAGAAGCCCTGAATAAGTTATGGGTTGAGTTACTAGTCCTGGAAGCCTTGGTTGGAAAATATCTTTGGAAACCCTGCAAGGCTTGGATGGAGACCAATCTAATGATGGTTTTGTGATGTGTGACCATGAGGTGGAATCACTGTTTGATGGGTTGAGGTGGATGGACTCTAGAAGCACTGGATGAGTTTTGATTGATGTGTTATATGAGATACCACATTCATGCTTGGAAAATGGCACAGGGGTGAATGGTTGAAGAGAGATTTTGCTCAACCATTCTACAGTTGGGTGGAACATGGAAGTCCCATCCTGGGTTTGGATTTTTCATCATTAATGAAAGGTTATTTCTCCTGGTATTTCTATGAGTATTATGATGGACTATATGTGGTGTATATGGTTGTGATTTCATTGATATTTCTATCCCTATTATGTTAGTTATGTATATGTTTTATGACAGCAGTTATGTATGGATCTCATCATGTTTTTACTTGTAAATGAATGAGAAATGTATCTATGACCTAATGGATGAAATGGAAGTTAAAGTGATAAGGAAACAATGCTTCATGGTGAATCTCAGATAAGTATGAGACCCCTATTCTCTGTTATTTACACCTGTAAGTTGCATATTCATTAAGTGTTTGACAAAATGCATGTCATGGCTAGTAAGGGTCCAGTCAAGGTGTTGAACAAGTATTTGCTTTATTACTATCATTTCCATGTTATTTTACTGATTTTAAGAGATGGTTCAATTATGGACAGTGACCTAGGCTTTGGGCCTCAAAAAGTGGCTCAAATCCAAAAGTCGTTGGCATAGCATTGACATTTTTGGTCTCTGGTCATTGGCATGCAAGCATGTGAGAGAGACTTTGGGTTTCTGGTTGCCCTCATGCCTATAGCATGGGAGTGAATAAGGCTTAAGTTGTCCAAAATATCAGTGGGACCCCAAGGTAAGTTTTCTAAAGTATTGGATTGGTTCCTGAGGATCTTGTAGCTTATGATTAATGTTTGTATTATGTGTTTTCGTCAATTCCACTTCCTTACTGTGACTTAGGAGGTCGAATCATATCATGGTGGCCTCTCATTGCATGTTTACCCTGGTTGGACAGTTGCTTAGGTAGATGTGGGAGGAGGGTGTTACACTTAGAGTCTAGTATGATGTTGATACATAGGCTAAAGATTCACAGATTCAAGAGCTGCATAGAAGGATTAAACATTTGAGTGTCAATCTAGAGCTGACTAGATGCAAGAAAGAGGCTAAAGAGTTAAACACTCTTCTTTCCAAGCAACAAATACTATTTTTCCAAAAATTGACAATTATTCATGATCAGTGTAGTACAACTGGCTCTTTGGTAGATTAGCTATCATATATAAAAAATTACTTTGAAGATATAGAGGAGAAAATTTATGGTTTCCTAACCTAATAGGAAAGAGCAAAAGGAAGATCAGCCAATCTTCCTAAAACCGAATAGGTCCATAAAGATAATGTTTTCAGAGAGTGAGAGATTCACATAAAGCAGGCAAAAGTAGCAATTTATGAGGTGTGAGACATTTCAAGCAGTATCATCAAGGAATTCAGTGATAATTTTCTTCAATCATATCTCATTATGAGTTGTCCTAAGGAAACTTTACCTAATATCAAACTGAGGACTAAGACGTGGCAATAATCTTCCAATAAAAGGGTCGAGTTTATTGATCAATAGACCAAGACTAACTTAGAGCATCATTGGAAATTCTTGGTAAAACCACAAAGTCAGTAGCTAACACTCTGATGCCTAACAAATACTACCACACAAGTTCTACCAGCATTGAGAGACGTGATATTCATGAGCCAGATGCGCATTCAGCCAAAGTCTCCACCTAAACTTAAAATTTTGATTGATATCTATGAGTTGCAATAGTGCATCGGAGGACATTCTTCCTCCCAAGAATAGGAAATTTGTTGTAACTGATTCCAAATATGTTCCTTGTAGTTACGTCTGTTTAAACCCGCTTGCAGTTGTTATTTAATTTTCTTCTTTATCTTTTGTTAAGAAAATATAAATTCCCTCTCTCAGATGAAGATTCTGAACTTTTGTAATAGAAAGCTTAAGTTGCAATACTGTAATTAAGGTTTTTCCTAATATCAAGTTGAACCATTGCCTTCCTATGATGATTAGATTCATGATATATAGGGTACTACTATCCTTTATTTGTTTATTTGCTTAGAGTAGAATGGATTTTTTTTTCACTATATATATATGTGTTAAAGCAATCTTTCATTATTACTATTAATGTGTCTAATTGAAATTATAAATTATATGTGAACAATGATATCTCAGTATATGTGGTGATTTAACCAACTAATTTAATTAAATTAGTTATCATTCTTTAAGTAAACTTCATAATTACATGACGATCTATATTCTTAAGATAATTGTGAAATATTTATAATCACATATACCATCTTCTTACCCGGGATAAATAGTAATATATTAATATGTATTTCAATTTCTAGTCATATTAGATAATTATATATCTATTTACTCCATTTCATATAGTTTTATAGAAAGGGAAACTAGCCCCATAATTCCAGTCGGAGCCATCATCCCAAATGGAAAAGGATATGTTTTAAGGTCCCGAACGAGTGGTTTTCCCCAATGTTGATGCAGTTGTTCAGGACCATCAACGAGAGGATATAAGGCCCTCACTCTGAGTTCCATTTGGTACTTCTAGGTGAATGATCACCTCAATGTTTAGTGACTAGTGTAGATGGACACATAAAATGGATGATACTTACAAAAATTAGTTTTGTATTCCTTTTCCCATTAGCAAGGCACATTTCAAACAATTTGGACATCCCCTACTAATAGACAAGGTGCACCACAGATAGTGGAAACTCACACTAAATCTAACACACCTAGAGAAGCTTGGACAATAATTTTTCTAGAGGAAAAGAAGGTTTTTATGAGTAGCCTCATTTGTAGACATGATGAACAAAAGTTTCTAAGAATGCTTGATGATTTGAGTGCCAAGAATATATCCAAATCAACAAAGTTACGAAGCCCACATTTATGGGTTGCAATGGATGATCAAGGTGCCTTTAGGTATAAGTTGTTATAAATCACAAACATGGGGCACATTCACTGAGCCAACACCATCAAACATGCATCCATTAATCACACATCCCATAAATGTGATTAGGTGTATTGTTGGGGCTCTTAGCATAGTTAAACATATTTATATGGTTTGAGCAGAGTCACCCAGACTTGGTTTTGGCATACTTGGGATGACTAGGCCAACTGAAAACAAGTTGAATAGAATTTACTTTTGATGAGTTTATACACACTTGACACATTAGGCACAACTAGAAACA
Source organism: Pinus taeda (assembly GCA_000404065.3). NCBI lineage: Eukaryota > Viridiplantae > Streptophyta > Pinopsida > Pinales > Pinaceae > Pinus > Pinus taeda. Next base: position 80,804 of record APFE030657352.1, read on the forward strand.
CTTGGAATTTGTAAAATAAATCCATTGGTTAGATGGGACGACATGGGTAGACTTGGGATGAGACAAGCAGACCCAACATGTCATAGAATGATTCAATGAATGATTAGTGGGAAAATCTCAAAAAAGAATAAAGTTAGCTATGTGGGTACTTGCATCCACCTTGGAATAAAGGGGATTTTCAAGTGCACAAAAAATTCTAAAAACGAGAATGCCTCAAAGAGATAAGTCACCTAAGCAAGGATCATTCACCAAGAGTGCAAAGAGTTTTGTGGTTGTTCCAAGTTCAAGGTATACAATGGGGTAATTGACATTAGTTGAGTGAGATGAAGAATAAGATAGGAAACATAGGAGACAAGCCTATGATTCCTTCAAGGGGTTTGGTTTTTCTCTATTAGGAAATAGGAAAATGGTTGTTTTCCTTATATTATTTCTACATCTATGATTGAGTTGGAAGTAGGAGGCTTCAAATCCCCTATTGTATCTAGTAAACATTCTTTAGATAATAAATTTTTAAGGCACCTACCTTGGGTGCCACACATATTTGTATGTATATTGTGGGTTCTTTATGATTATTTGGTGTTTATGTGTCTTTCATTACTATGAATTGGATAAGTCTTAGTACTATTAGGATGCTTTAAAGCTATGGTGTGACATATTCCCATTATCAAATGAACTATCATGTTTTGGACATAGCTATGCATCTAAATATTGTGGCTTAAGGAAAAGTTATGGGTAGACCGTAAGTGAAGAGGCATAGTCTATTTGTAGTAGTCATTGGTTGTCCAAGACACTATAGTGAAGGCAAGGTATTGCAACTTAACCTTAGGTGCCAGAACAACTTGGGGAGGAATAAATCCACAATGAACAATTCAAGAAACTTGCAATTCATCATAGGTATGAGCCTAAGAGTACTACCCAATTTTTTTCTTTCACCATCTTTGGTCAAGTGGCATGATTTTTCTTTGACTATAATGGTTTAACCAACCTACATCTACTACAACTAGATTGTGCCACTTTACTTAAAGTTCGCCCATAATGTTTCTTTAAGCTACACCATTTAGATGAAAATCTAAGTCCTACACCACTCAATTCATTCAATAATCAATGGGCATACATCTAAGAAAGCCTCATCGTGTTAACCAATATATTATCACTTTGATTCATAAAAGGTTTTAAAATTACAAAAAATAAAGTAAACATATTTTAGTTTTTATGTGGGAGTGGAATGTGGGGCAAGATGCTTATAGATATTGGGGTTATGAAAAGGGAAATTTGGTCAAACTAGGGGGTATTATAACGACATATCAGGAGGGGGGTTGAAAAAAAGTATTTTGGGATGCTTTTATCAATACCTAGTGAGATTAGAGGTATTATTTAATATCTCTTGAATAAAGACACCATGACATAGGTGGATTGAGTGTAGACCCTATGCATACATCCAACTATAGCCTTAAAAAATATCAGCAATACTTAACCAATATTATAACTTAGATAACATAATAATACAATGAACAATAACATCCAATAGTCATAAATAATAACCACAATACACAAGTATGGATGGGAACCTAATGTAGGTTCCTTAACACTCTATTATATAAAGAATGTTACAAGTACAAAATATGATAATGGTTAATCTATTTTTGTGTGATTTACATAATATGGTCACAAAGGCAAGTAGACAATAAAACTATCAATCTAACCCCCAAACTAATTTGATTCCTAGCTCTTACAATTCGTGTTTCTTTCTCTTTATCACTTAGGTAATGTTAGTTGTCTTACTATTCCAAAACCCTAAACTTGGCACAACTACAAAACTCCTTGATGACTCTTACCTCTTGTAACTTATTCCTTAGAAATTTTAAGCACCCTCCTTTTTATAAGGGCATGCCATCCACTTACAAGCCCCTCTTTTCAAATGTAGACCCAAGTTTCATTCATCGTCACTTCAATGACTTACCCTCTTCTTTCTTTTCAAATAATTCCAAATCATATTTGGTTTTTCCAAGTCATCCAAGTCCACTTAGGTTGTCTTAGTTTGCTCGGTCTATCCATCTGATCACACCTATGTGTACATAGTTGCACCTAAGCATTCGTAAGTGTGCCAAGGTATCCAATTACATCTCATCCAAAGGAAACTCTATAATATACAGGAAAATTTGTCCCTTGGATCCACATATTTGACTTGTGTATCTATGTGTTCTAAATAGATATAAAGGAAACATGGGAAGGTCAACAATTTGTCCATTTGATCATGCATGCAACTTCTAGCATTACAAAAATCTTCTATAGAAGTGCTTCATGCCTATCTTGGTAGCACACCTAGTGTGATCCATACATGAGGTCTTACATCCACCCCATTAAACTCGTTGCCATATAGGTAATGTCCAATAAACATATGTCTAAGTGCTCCAAGTTTCTAATTCTCCAAGCCTCGAATATTTTCTTCATAATACCACGTTGCCTCTTTTCTTTCCTAATTATTCTCCTCTTTAAATTTACATTTCTAGTTGAAAAAGTACTCGTGAGTTCAACATTTGCTTAAATATGAGGTCCTCTATGTGTGTTATTCCTTGATTTCCAACTCTAGCTTGTTTATGATCAACACAGGTACTTTACATAGTGCAACTCTACTAGCATTTCCTTCATCAATCCTTTAAGGATTCAATTAGCTACTATGGAAAATTTAATGGTGATCCCTCTTATGATATAGTAGCTCCAATCTATAAGTAAATTTGTTATTCTTCTCAATTACTTTGGATAGTTCTTTAAACTACTACTACAAGCACTAGACATGCCACTTGGTAGCTTGAATTTCTCTCTATCTAACTTAAGTAATACCAGGTCACTAACTTGGAACTTTTTCCCACTCCTATCATGATCAACCCAACGATTCATCCTTTCTACTACATTTTTCAACTAAACACAAGCTATCTCCAATATGTCTTAGTATGGATGCTACTATGGGTTGCATCCATACTTACCTTGCATAACTATATAGTGGTGTGAATGATTAATACCCATTCACCTATTCAAATTTATATCCCATCATGGAACCTTTTTATATGTTGCAACTAAATTGGGATACTATTCCAACAATTCTATCTAATACAATTCATTTACTGGCAGAAATGACATAAATAATCCTTCAAAAGGAAAATTATGCATTATGTCTACCCATCAATCTAAAAATGATAACTCAAACTCTTTAACAACTTGGTTTGAACAACCTAAATAACTTTTTCTGAAACTTTCCTATGAACCTGTTGTGCTATACAACAACCCCCCATTTCATAAAATTTGTCTTTCTAACTATAATATGAAATGGGTCCCTTTTACACATAGATGTGTGAATAAAATTGGTATCAACTCATATTTACAAAATCCTTCATCAAAAGGTCCAAAGGAAACGATATGTTATAAACCTTTTGAACAAATATGAAATTGGTCTTATGAAATAAACATAAAATTCTTTATTATTGCAATAAAGCGATCGTAAGATCGCATATCGCAACAACAAGGAAAACATAATGCAAAGACCCATTGATTTACCCCGATCTGAAAAGTGAATAACTATCGGTTATCGGGAAAGGCAAGCAAATATAATAAAAGTCCCTCCCACTATTTCTCCGATGCAATATCGCTATCGGCAATCGGAGGATGTAACGCATCACATGTTAAGACACCTTTAAAATCTCCCGATGCGATAAGGTGTATCGCCATCGGGGATCGGTGATTTTGCAATAACATAAAGGTTACGACCCAAGCACATCTCTGATTACGATCCGATAAAGCAAGGCGCAAGTTTCAAAATAGATTTAAAACGCTTGCATGCATTATTTGGGATTATTATTAAAAGAATTCCCATTCCCGATAGCGATTTACTTGTGATTATTCGCCAAAAAACTCAAGCCATGCTTGAATGAATCATTCGGCATATAAACGATATGATGGGTATATAAAATGATTGATAGGTTAAGCGGCCAATTAATGAAGCAGTTATGCCGAGATATCCCCTGAGATTGTATCCGCGGTAGTATTATTTTAATCTTTCATTACTTGTTAATTGATATAATTCTTTCATATTGGCTCACACCACCTATTCTCTGTATTACATTCATTTTATTCCTTGCACAGAGCTCCGCCGAAACAACAAGTTCAAGCCAAATGGGAAAGAAATCTAAGAGATCCGCGGCAGCAGCAGCTCCCGCAGTAACAGTGCAATCCACCACTGATCCAGGACCAAGCAAAAAGGGATTCATTTCAGACACTACGTGTCTTGGCCTTGGAAACACGAGTTGGAAAAGCATATATAATCTAATTGAAGCAGAGGAGCCTGAACAGTATCAGTACAAGCTACTGCAGATTCAACTAGAAAATCAGAGGCTTCCCTGAAAGATTTAGCTGACTCATATCTACACCGAATAGCAGCTCGTGAAAAAATTCTCCCATACACTGATGTAGTGCAATGGGCAGTAGAGGAGATCCTGGTTTTAAATAGAAAATTTTGCACAGTTGACGGAAGGGTCTTCAGTTCATTTCAACCTAATGATTTAAGGAAAATGTATCACTTGCTTGAACCTCAAAAGAAATACAATAAAGCATTTCTTGAGAAGTTCACAAGTGAGAATGAGACTGAATCAGCCCCAATTCAGGAATGGAGACAGAACCCCGCAAGGCACAAACATGAATCTTCAGGTAAGTACTCTATAGATTCATTATGTTCTCCTTACTGTTACGTCGGGGCAATGTTGTGTAGAATTTGGGGATTACATGATTCTGCAAAACTCACTATTGAAACGGTTCCTTTAATGGAAGTGGCAGTTAACAATAAGATAATGGATTGGGGAAATATATTGTCAGATAAATTAGCCACTGCAATTCTTGAGTTTAGAAATAAAACTCGCGTGAACGATAGGTCTATTCCTCCGTTTTATTTTAGTGCTTATATTTTAGATACTCTTTGTTTCAACTCTGAATTTCATGTACTGGGGTGGAGATGGACTTCACAAGACCCCATTCCAATTCACATTTATCACCAAAAGTTGTGGAAAGCCCACTATAAGGACCACTTGTACCAAATCTGTAATGGTTTTATGTTGCCTACTTACCGTGCCATTTTTGATAAGCCTGCCCCAAAGATTTCTTTGGAAGCAGAGATTGACCTAACCGCTCTAGGAAACTGGTTTGGGGAGGATAATTTCACATACATAAGGGTTTTTGGTAGCCTTGCAAGTCCTCATGTCCTTCCTCTGTACATACCTGACAAGCTGTTAGCCCGAGAATTGGCCTATCAAATTACAACCACAGGAACATCCTACACTCTCTGGATTTCAAAAAAGCAGGCTTCGCCTACTTTTCCTTTGAGACGCAGTGTTTATACTTTTCACGACTACAAGCATGTGGAGAAGGAAGTAGAGAAAATAAACATGCTTAATCTTGCAACCATTCCTAATAGGTAATTCGATCCAAGGAAAGTTACCTATACCATGCTTGAACAAGCCAAACTTACAAGGTTTGATCATGAGAAAGATGATTTTGATGACTTGTTTTCTTCGGCAAATTCATTATTCTAGGTACAAGCACTGGCCAAAATGAGATATGACGATGAAAGGCTAGTAGAATTCAATAAGCTCAGAGAACAGAGGTTGCAAACTCTACCTCTGGACTTATTAGCTACTACCCCGACAACACAATCAAGCGAGCCTGAATAGCAACTCATTGACAAACCTCCTGCTGTATCAAAGATTCTCGAGAAAGAGCAGGAGAAAGAGCGGGAGAAAGAACAGGAGAAAGAGTAGAAAAAGGAGCAGGATAAGGGTAGCGAAAATATCAATGTGGATACCCAGATTAATCCTAAACTACTCCAAGAATGGCAGCAATTTGACTCCATCATAAGCAATATGGAAGGCCCAAAAGGTGCCAATACACCCAAAGTAACAAATGGACAAGATGCAGTGTCAACAACGGTTCTGAATAAAGAAACCAATGGCCTACCCCCTAGCACAGATTTAGAAATGATTCCAAAAGATCCCTTCGATCAAATTATTTTGCAGGTGGAGGGCATACCTCCATTAGATGTCATTTACAGTCCCAAACACAGGGTTGTAGTGAAAAGACAGAGGAAAAGGAGAAGACTTGATCAATCTTCCATGTTTCCACCACAAACAGAGACAGCTAATGTAGTGTGGAAAGAAGAGTTTGACCCTTCCGATGACCTAACAAAGCTTTCTCAGTATGCTGGAGCTTATTCGGCAGCCACTATGGACAAGGCATCGGAAGTGAGTAATCTACTTAAAGAAAAGGACCAAGCAATTTTTTTGCTGCAATCACAGGTGTCTGAAGCACAACAAAAAATTGAATAGTTGGAACAGCAATTATCAACACAGCAGCAATTAAACAATCAATTGAATAAGAAATTGCTTGAAGAGAAATAGAGAATAGACTCAAGCGCAATACAGAAGCAGAAATAATTATCCGAAGCATCGACCAGGTTAAAGTCGATGAATTAACTAATGATGAAAACAAAAGATGAGCAAATCGCTCAGCTGTCACTTCAAGTAGAGAAGTTCAAGAGTCTTCCACAACCTGCTGATTTCAGGTCCGAAGCGCTACAAATTAACAAGGAATTGGTTACACAGTTAAGACTGTTATGTCATAACATTTCTCTGGTTGAGCCCCTTTGTGATATAATGGCATCAATAGTTGAAAAATCAGTTGATGCTAGGCAGGATTTGGAACAGGCCGACGAGATTCTGACAAACTTTCTTGCTTGGCAAGACACCAATGAGGGGCAGGCAGCAAATCTACCCAAAATCCTAGAATCACACAAGGAGATCCTTTTCTTAGAATGGCAGTCACAGCTGATAAAAGCAGAGAGAGAGGTTTCCATATGTATATTATCTACAAGTAATTTAATTGAGCTAATCAATAACACTCTTTATTTGTCTAACATGATTTCACAATGCACCCTAGGTAAATTGCTATCATCTAAGACATTGGAGCAAGCATGCAATCAAGAGTTGGAGAAGAATGGAAGATTAATCGTTGGCATCCAAAGTTTAACTTGGGATACCTATTGGTTCTTCTTAGTAAAACCATACAGTCAAAGGGCCGCCCTCAAGTGTTTAACCGATGCGATCGGTTGTATCATTCCTGAAATCCATGATGCCACATACTCAGCTCAACTCCATTCTCGTCTCAACCACCCCCCAGAATTGGAACCAATGCTTGCAATCTGCCAACTCAAATCAAAATGAGAACAGCCGAAACAATGAATCATGTTGTCGACTACCAAAAAACCTATTGTGGAGGAGATACTCAAGATTTAGTTGTACCAATTAAATAGCATTTTATTTTTGTAGTTAGTTAGTTTAATTAGTATTTATAGACCCTTTCATGCATTTAGAAAGGGTCTTCAGTTTTTGTATAAAACTCAAACCTGGAAGTTGCACTATTGTGCTTCCGGTATATTTTTTATAAAGACTGGGCCAGTATTCCAAATTCTAACAAGGAAAGCTTTGATGGGATGTGCACTATTGCCTTGATATGAAAGTATTTCTAAGTTGGAAAAAGGAATTTGAATGTGATTGATATCGGGAATGATTCACAGCACATATGGTACTATTATCTATGATCTTGTTTCATTCTTTTATGTGAATCGTCATTTGGTTACTCTTGCTATCATTGGATATATGTATGTGTTTTCAACAGCAATCCTTATATTTTTCACTATTGAATGTTTAAGGAATGCTATTCTTTTAGTCATATATGTATCAGTGATATATAAAGGATAAGTGTAATAATGTTTTAATGATTACTTTGT
>APFE030657352.1:91689-162337 GCA_000404065.3 Pinus taeda
TCAAAGGATTGATCAATAAAACAGTAGTTGTCTATTTAGATGATATTACTGTATTTTCCAAGAAAAGGTCTAATCATTTACATGATTTAAAACAAATCTTTGAACGCTGCAGAAGGTATGGTATCTCGCTCAATCCAAAAAAGTCCTTTTTTGCTCTTAATCAAGGAAAGCTCTTGGGCTTTATTGTTTCCAAAGATGGTATTTATATTGATCCAGATAAAATTAAAGAGATTTCTGATATTCCATTCCCTCATAACAAAAAATCCATGCAGTCATTTTTGGGTCAAATTAACTTTGTTAAACGATTCGTTCCAGATTTTTCCTAGATTATTTTACCATTGCAAACAATGATTAAGAAAAATTTGGTGTTTAGATGGGGATCTGCAGAAAAAGATGCATTTGATTCTATCAAACAATCAATAATTAACGCCCCTGCTTTAAGCACTCCTAATTTTTCAAGTCATTTCACACTATATACTCTCGCATCCACCTCGTCTTATGCAGCAGTGCTGACTCAGATTAATGATCAAAACTTGGAGGCACCAATTTCATTTTACAGTTCAAATCTTCAAGGTGTTGAACTTAATTATTCAGAAGTTGAAAAGCAAGCCTTTGCTGTGTAAAAAGTTGTCAAACACTACAGACCTTTCCTCTTAAAAGTTCACACAAAAGTTATAGTTCCTTTTTCAGCAGTAAGACAATTACTAATTCAAAGGGAATTAGGAGAAAAAAGGGCAAATTGGGTCACAACATTACAAGAATATGACTTAGAAATCAAGCCAAAAAAGATTTTCAGAGGCCAAGGTTTTTGCAGGTTATTAGCAGGAGCATCCAATATTCAAGAATCAGAAGGTACAGAACACACTGAAGAAATCAATCAGATAAGTATCACAGATCCTGAATCACAATATGCAGATCTGAATTTCTATTTAAAAAATGGATATGCACCTTCTAATCTTTCCTATAAAAACAAACGTGCCATTAGATTAAAAGCGAAAAACTTCATAATTGTAGATGATGTACTTTTTAGGCGGAATTATGATTCAATTTTATTAAGATGCCTAGAAAAACCTAAAGCGCAAAAAGTTTTGCAGGAGCTACATGACGGACCAGCAGGAGGGCATTTTGGAGCTAATACAACAACCCACAAAATCATTCATGCTGGATATTATTGGCCCACCCTGTTAAGAGATACTCATGCATACGTAAGGAAATGCCGAAGTTGTCAAATCTCCAGTGGAAGACAAATAAAACCAGCTTTCCCTTTGCAGCCAGTCAACATTGAACAACGTTTCGAGCAATGGGGATTGGATATCATTGGGGAGATCACTCCATAGTCATCCAAACAACATAAGTATATCCTTACTGCTACTGATTACTTTACTAAGTGGGTTGAAGAAATTCCTCTAAAGACAACAAACTCTGAAGCAATTATAGAGTTCATAGATCAATTCATTATTACCAGGTTTGGTGTCCCAAACGCTCTTGTTTTCGATAATGCATCTTATTTCTCTGGAAATTCTATGTTTGAGTTCGCTATCAAAAGAGGGTTTAAATTGAAATATTCTACGAATTACTATCCCCAAGGTAATGGTTTAGCAGAATCCACCAATAAAAATCTCGTCAAAATCATTAAGCGAACTATTGAGCAGAATCATAAAAACTGGCATAAATATTTGATATTTTCACTATGGGTCGATAGAATAACACAAAAGGCTTCCATAGGTACTTCTCCATTTAATCTTGTATATGGGAAGGAAGTGGTCCTACCAACCAATTTAGTACTTCCATCTCTAGCCTTAGTGCAGTTTATTGAAGAAATTCCCTCATCTTCTATTCAACTAAGACATGATCAAATTTTAAAATTAGAAGAAGAAAGGGAAAAATCTAGAATTATACATGCAAAACATCAACAAATTATCAAGTCATCTTTTGATTCAAATTCATCCAGTTCAAAACAATTACAAGTTGGTGATCTAGTTCTGAAATGGGACAAAGCCCATGAGGATAAAGGAAAACACACTAAGCTCCAGAAAATGTGGCTGGGACCATTTCAGATCAATGAGAAGATAGGCCATTCTACGTTCATATTACAAGATCTATCAGGTAAGAGAGATTCTCTTCCTGTTAATGGCCTTATCTTAAAAAGATTCTTCAATTGAGGATGTAACCCCTTCTCCTTTTGTAAATATTCAAATTTCAGCAGAATTTGTAGTTTTTAGGATTATTAGGAAATAAAGTTGTAAGATATCTCCCATTGGCCTTTGCTATACTGAAAAAGTTGCTCAAAAGAAGTAGTTTTGATACTTACTTTTAAAATAGAAACCTTAAACAAAAGGGAAATTTCTAGGAAATTAGGTATATTCAGATTCTGAAACCCCATTTCATTTTTGTGAAATCTTCTTGAGATTTAGAAGTACTGTAAATCATTTTAATGTTTTCAAAATGGCCACAAAAAAGGTTATCAATATCAAAACAGAAACTAATTCAGTCTTAGCATCTTCAACTCTTACCCTGTAATCCATGCTCTCTTAGGGAGAAAATTGTCCATCCCATTCATCAAAGTTTATGATTACTCAGAGTGTAATTCTAAAATATTTGATATAAAAGATAAGGGGTCTTATTACAAGCCTGCTTACCATGATCATTGGGAAATAGTTTAACCGACATTACCAACACTACATACCAAAATAGGGTAATGACTTATAATCATAAGACAAGGGGTCTCATCACGAGCCAGCTTGTTTGGTTAGATTACAACCAGTGAATGGCATTGTCAAACAGCTGGCCACCAAACCAGGACAATGGTTTTTTATCTTACAAAATAATAGAACAAAAAAGGAAATACAAAATATGGAAGCATATTTTTGGATTCATTCTTTTAATCATACTCTGAAATGGATGGGATAATGGACAATCAAATGGTTAAAAGGTATCCTTGTCGAAACTATAAATGTTTGCTGGCAGCAGAGGCTCTACCTATGAAAAAGGAGTCATTAAAAGGGCTAAGTTGGAAAGGTTCTTTGTTTTATCATTATCAACCAATAGAGGCCAATTTAAAACTTAGAATGTATGTAATTTTAACAAGAGAAGAAATTAGCAAAAATAGCTCTTATTATATTCAGAATGTATGTATACCTAGTTATATTAGAATTTTCCTCTTTGATAAGATTTCTATATAAGAATAAAGTCTAAGTATCTAACACATTTCTCAAGATAACTGATTTCCCAGCACGAATCGCCAATTTTGTGCTGTAACACAACCCCCCATTCATAAAATTTATACCCTTCAACTATAATATGAAATGGGTCCCTTTTAGATTTATGAATAAAATTGGTATCAACTCATCATTCCTCAAAAGGTCCAAAAAGAAACAATATATTATAAACCTTTTGAATGAACATAAATCGGTCTTATAAAAATAAAGGAATAATTCTTTATTATTGCGATAAAGCGATTGCAAGATCGCATATCGCAATAAAAAAGGATGCATAACAAAAAAACCCATTGGTTTGCCCCAATCTGACAAGCGAATAACTATCGAATATCGGGAAAGGTAAGCGATTGTAACAAAAGGCCCTCTCTCTTTTGCTCCGATGTGATATCGCTATCGGCGATCGGGGAATATAGCATACACGCAACAAAAGGCACCCTTCTAAAAACTCCCGATGCGAATTGGCTTTATCGCTATTAGCGATCGGGGATTTTGCAATGACACAAATGTAACTACTCGAGCATTCCTCCGATTTTCGATTGCGATAAAGCTAAGCGCGAACTTCAAAAAATATTGAAAAGGCTTGAGTATATTATGTTAAATTATTATTAAAAGCCTTTCTATTCCCGATAGTGATTCACTTGTGATTAACCGCCAAAAAATCAAAGCCACGCTTAAATGAATTATTCGGCGAATAAACGACATCATGAGCATTTAAATAATTGACAGGATTAAATGCCCAATTAATGGAGAAGTTATGCCAAAATCTCTTCAGAGATTGTATCCGCGGCAATATTATTTTAATCCTTCATTATTCATTGATTGATATAACTCTTTCATACTTGGTTCGCACCACATATTCTTTGCATTAAGTTCATTTTATCTCCTGCACAGAACTCCTCCGAAGCAGCGAATTTAGGCCAAATGGGGAAGAAATCTAAAAGATTTGGAATAGCTTCAGCTCCCGTAGTGACAGGACAATCTACCGTCGATCCGGGACCAAGTAAAAAAGGATTGATCTCAGACACTACCTGTATTGGCCTCGGCAATACTAGCTGGCAAAGCATATATAATCTTGTTGAAGCCGAAGAGCCTGAAGTGGTATCAGTACAAGCTACAGTAGGTTCAAACCAAAAGTCCGAAGCTACCCTAAAGGATTTAGCCGATTCCTACTTACACCGAATAGCGGCTCGAGAGAAAATTCTTCCATACACAGATGTAGTAAGGTGGGCAGTTGAGGAAATCCCGGTTACAAACAGAACATTTTGCACAACAGACGGGAGAGTCTTCGGTTCATTTCAACCCAATGATTTGAGACAAATGTACCATTTGCCTGAACCACAGAAGAAGTATAACAAAGCATTTCTAGAGAAGTTCAGAGATGAAAATGAAATTGAATCAGCACCTATACGGGAATGGAGACAGAACCCCGCAAGACACAAGCATGAGTCCTTGGGTAAGTACTCTGTCGATTCATTATGTTCTCCTTATTGTTACGCTGGGGTGATGATGTGTAGGATTTGAGGTTTGCATGATTCCTCAAAATTCTCAATAGAGATGGTTCCTTTAATGGAAGCAGCAGTCAATAGCGAAATAATGGATTGGGGGAATATATTATCTGATAAGTTAGCAACTGCTATTCTTGAGTTCAAAAATAAAACTCGCATTACCGATAGGTCTATTCCTCCATTTTATTATAGTGCCTACATCTTAGATACTCTTTGTTTTAAATCCAAATTTTCTGTGTTGGGGTGGAGATGGAATCCACAAGACCCCATGCTGATTCATATCTATCACTAGAAGTTGTGGAAAGCCCATTATAAAGACCACCCGTATCAAGTTTGCAATGGTTTTATGTTGCCCATTTACTATGCAATTTTTGACAAGCCTGCTCCAAATATTTCCTCACAAGCAGAGATTGACTTAACCGCCCTAGGAAACGGGTTCAGAGAGGATAAATTTACATATATAAGGGTTTTCAGCAGCCTTGCCAAGCCTCATGTTCTTCCCTTGTACATACCTCACAAACTATTGGCTAGAGAAATAGCATATCAGATTACGTCCGCAGGAGCAACCAAGACTGTAAGGAATTAAAAGAAGCAAGTTTGGCCTCCTTTTCCTCTAAGGTGTGGTGTTTACACTCTGCATGACTATAAGCATGCAGAGAAAGAAGCAGAAAAGATAAATATACTAAATCTCGCCACTCTTCCTAATAGACAATTTGATCCAAGGAAAATCATCTATAATGTACTTGAACAGGCAAAACACACTAAGTTTGAACATAAAGAAGATGAGTTTGATGACCTATTTTCTTCGGCGGAGTCATTATTTCAGGTTCAAACACTAGCTAAAATAAGATATCACGATGACGGGTTAGTAGAATTTAACAAACTCAGAGAGCAGAGGTTGCAAACTCTGCCTCTAGATTTGCTAGCTACTGCCCTGATGACACAATCAAGCAAGCCTGAATAGCGACTTACCGACGAACCTCCTGCTACATCATAAATTTTTGAAGAAGTCCAAAGAAAAGAGCAAGAGGAAGTACAGAGGAAAGAGCAGGAGGAAGTACAAAGGAAAGAATAGGAGGAAGCACGAAGGAAAGAGCAAGTGAAAGTACATGAAGAAGAACAGAAAAAGAGCAGGATAAGAGCAACAAGGATGTGAATGTCGATACCCAGATTGATCCGAAATAGCTCCAAGATTGGCAGCAATTTGGCTCCATCATAAGCGATCTGGAAAGCTCAAAAGATGCCAATACACCCAAAACGACAGATACACAAGATACAACATCAAAAACGGTTCCAAGTGAAGGAACCAGCGGCCTACCCCCTAGTACAGACTTGGAAATAATTCCGGAAGATCCTTCGGATCAAATCATTTTGCAGGTGGAGGATATACCTCCATTGGATGTCTTTTACAACCCAAAACACAGAGCCGTAGTAAAGCGATAGCGGAAAAGGAGAAGGATTGATCAACCTTCCCTGTTCCCCGAACAAACAGAGATGCCAATGTAGTTTGGAAAGAGGAATTCGATCCTTCTGATGACCTAACAAAGCTGTCCCAGTATTCCGGAGCCTATTCGGCGGCCACCATGGACAAGGCATCAGAAGTGAGTAATTAGCTAAAAGAAAAATACCAGGTAATTATTTTGTTAAAAACACAGCTATCGAAGGCACAACATAAAGCTGAACAATTAGAATAGCAATTGTCAACTCAGCAGCAGTTAAATAATCAACTGAATAAGCAGCTACTTGAAGAAAAACAGAGGGTAGATTCAAGCGCAATTCAAAGGTAGAAAGAATTATCGGAAGCGTTGGAAAAATTGAAGACAATGAATGAACTAATGGTGAAGACAAAATATGAGAAAATTGCTCAATTATCACTTCAAATAGAGAAGTTCAAGAGTCTTGCGTAGCCTACTGATTTCAGAACATAAGCGCTACAGATTAATAAGGCATTGGTAACACAAATAAGACTATTGTGTCATAAAATTTCTCAAGTTGAGCCCCTTTGTGACATAACAGCATCAATAATCGATAAATCAGTTGATGCTAGACAAGACTTAGAGCAGGCCGATGAGACCTTAACAGATTTTATTACTTGCCAGGACACCAGTGAGGGACATGCAGCAAATTTGCCTAAAATCCTAGAATCACATAAAGAAATCCTATTCTTGGAATGGAAGTCCCAATTGATGAAGGCAGAGAGAGAAGTTTCTAGATGCAAATTATCCAAAAATAATTTGATTGAATTAATTAAAAATACTCTCTATTTATCTAATATGATTTTGCAATGTACACCAGGTAAATTGCTATCGGCTAAAACATTGGAGAAATCATGTTATCAGGAGCTGGAAAAGAATGGAAGGTTAATTTCAGGTATTCAAAGTGTAACTTGGGACACCTATTGGTTGTTCCTAGTAAAACCATACAGCCAAAGAGCCGCCCTCAAGTGTCTAACAGATGCAATCGGGTGTATCATTCCCGATATACACGATGCCACATACTCGGCTTAGCTCCATTCTCGTCTCAGCCGCCCTCAAGAAGTGGAACCGATGCTAGCGATATGCCAACTCAGATCAAAGGGAAAATAGCCAGAGTGATGAATCATGCTGCCGACTACCAAATTGCTGTGGAGGAGATATTCAAGATCAAGTTATACCAATTAAATAGCATTTTATTTTTGTAGTTAGTTAGTTTAATTAAGTATTTATAGAACCTTTCATGTATTTTAGAAAAGGGTCCTCAGTTTTTGTATAAGACTCAAACCTGAAGTTGCACTACTGTACTTCAGGTATATTTTTTTATAAAGACTGGGCCAATTATTCCAATTTTTGACAACGAAGCTTTTATGTGGATGTGCACTACTGCCTTTATTTAAAAGTATCTCTGAGTTAAAAGAAGGAATTCGAATTGCGATTGACGTTGGGAATGATTTGCAGCACATATGGTACTACTATCTATGTTCTGAATTCATTTTTTATGTGAATTGTTATTTGATTACTCTTGCTTTTCTTTACATGATGATTTTCTTTTAGTCATACATGTATCAGTAATATATAAAAGACAAGTGTAACAATGTTTTATTAATTACTTTGTTCAACTATTTGAACAAAGCAATTATTATATGACTAAATGTCTATGTTTATCAAATAGAGTCATCTATATGCTTATTTATAAACATAGATTATCAAACGTTGCACTTAAGAATAGAAATTTCCTGGGATTGAATAGTTATTTGTATTTTCGCTTCTTAGATTAAGTCATCCATCCATTATCACTTATTAGAAAACCAGTCACTTATCCATCCCCTTTTTATTCATTATTGGGAAACTGGTCCCATTATCTCCAGTCGGAGCCACCATACCAAACGGAAAAGGAGCTGCATTAAGGTCCGGACCGGGTGGTTTTCCCCGATGTTTTTGCAACGATTTTCGAGGCATCAACACAACCCACAGGCTCTTCTTTTCCAACAATAACAAGACCCCAACAAAAACGAGATTAGCTTCTATATTTCATCGACCATACACCAAATAATACTAACATCCGTGCACAATAGCCTTCAATGCAATTTTCTGGTGAACCCAGTAAAGTGCTTTCTTTCTCTAGATCTCCCCTTTCTTTACGAAGCAAATAAACCACAAGATATTGATAGATTGTTTCATGCACATTACAAGCTACTACAGGCACATGAAATTTGGAACATGTACACGAGCTCTGCTTCTCATAAACTCACTGCTACAGGCATGTAGAAATCAGATCATAACATCAGTGGTTGTAGTTCGATTCCTTTGATCCTAATATTGCAATATGGCTTCTCCAATGGCTAGATGAATTGTCTCCTTTCAAGACATGGAGTGATGGCGGATGATTTGATCCACTTAAGCTCTTGAGACTATTGTTGATGCATCTAGAATAATGCGACTCTCTCCCTATTATAACTCAACTCTTGAAACCTTTAGACCTAGAATGACTCGGCATTTTGAATTATAGTGAGGGCAAAAGAATTTCTGCTTCATATTCCAAAGAAGTATGCATATATATCAACCTTCAAACAACACCCACATTTAAAACCATCTATACGCAGTCAACACTATTGTCCTTTTCAATTAGGGCGGTGCACATAATACATAATTCAAAACATGGGTTAACGTAGAGCTAGGAGCGCACACGATCTATATTGAATTGAATATATGGTTTTGATAGAATATGTAGTCAACAAATGTTATCGACCACCACAAACCTCAACACATTGTGCTTTCACAAATGAATTAACATAGATATTAAACTCATTGCAATATACTTAAAATTCTTCTTGGAGAACGCACCATATGCAGGAGCATTTGAAATGCACAATCTTCAAACTAGGCCTTTTTTTTAAAGTGTTCTACACACAACGACAACAATGCTCCGTTCACAAGTCGAAAGTCCTTTCATTTGCAACATCTCTCCTTTTACAAGCGAGTCTCTCCATATGCCTTCAATGCACAGTAGAACTAATGAACCAATGCTCAAATAGGATGTTCAATGTAGCTCCAAGGGATTTGAATGCACAATATAGAGGTTCACTTTTTTTGAATGTATAGAACACACTGAATTTCGCAGAGAATCTGATACTATGTTAGGCTAGGTGAGCTCTTGATTTCCTTGTTATATCTAGAAAAACGCTTGTCGCTGTGAGGAATATCTAATCCTCCATCCAAAGCACCCTTTAGAGCTCCGAAAACACTATAGTCCTCTCCGAAAACATTGTAGCATGCACTATTCAAACACCACCAGCGTGATACCTGGAGCGTTCAACTGAGCAGCCACTGCACCAACGTGATAGTTCAAATGTCCAAAATCGAAAAGATTAGATGAAATACAAAACAAAGCTATCAAGCAAGGAATTGTATCTGCAACAGGTACAAAAGGATTATAAGGCAACAGGTAATTATAAATGCCACATCGCAGGTCAGTTGTTCGATCAACAACAACATCATTATTCCATGCTCACGTCATTCACCATATTTCATAAAAAGTATATGTAAATAGATTTGTTCGACAAATCATTTACAAATAAAAATACTATTCTAAATTGCTCAACAACATGCCACAGGATCAGAACTCTTGAGAAGTAGATCCAATCTCCCCTTTGTCTTTTCCAGATTTCTTAGGCAAAAGAACTGGGTGAATGTTAGGCAGGACTCCTCCATTGGAAATGGTCACAACACCCGACAACTTGCTCAACTCCTCATCATAGCGAATGGCAAGCTGAATATGTCTTGGAACTATATGATTCTTCTTGTTATCCCGGGAAACATTACCAGCAAGTTCCAAAACCTCAGTAGCTAGATATTCAAGAACAACGACAAGGTTCACACCGCAATTATATCCTCCTGCGCAGCCAAATTTCAATATATTTTGACAATAGTCCATTTGCATCAAACAACTTCTTCAATTTCGATAGAGTTTCAACAAAGTACAATAGATAAGACTCCTCCAGGTGACGGTAATACTGGAGAGAAAATATTCAAAAGATATGCGCTCAATGTCTTAATTTTGACCATGTCAAAATAGTGGACAGAGAGCAACATTTTGTATGTAGGTGTAGCAACGACAGGAGCAACATAGCAGAAGAAACATGCTAGTGGAATAATAGTGAGTCACAGGGGAATAATGATGCGTTCAGGTCAGTGGAAGCGTCAGAGTCGCCAGGATTTTCTATTTGGGTTAGTGTGCACAGAGAATGCAACTAAATATGGTTGATAGGATTTCAGAATAGAGAATTTAAGTCGCAGACGACCAGGGCTTCTCACAACAGAGGAATGGCAACGCTGATAGAGGTAACAACCTCTATTCTAAGAAATGCTCAGAAAAGTATAATCAGGAGGAGAGCATTGGTTTACAAAGGCCACAGAAAGAGGTGGCTCACACTTGAGCAGGGCAAGAGATCACCCACTCTGATACCATGTTAAACACACATATGGAAACAACAGAATATGAATGATAAACAACAGAGTGAATTTATTATTAACAAAACATATACATTTATAGTACATGGTGTGACCATTGGGTTCCACATCTCAAGGTCTCTTGGAATTCCTTAGTCTATTATGCTTCCACACTAACCCATAGAGGATTAGGTGTCCAACAGAACATATTAGCTTTCCTTGTCTATCTGCTTCTATCAATCTTTACTCTGTCTCTAACCTGCAAAACTCAAACCAGAGTTAAATAAACAATACCTGTATGATTTCACAAGCAGTCTCCATCCACTCTTCACATTCGAGTGAATCTCCATTTTCCTCAAGAAAACAAACATCACTGTGTTTTCTTTATGCTTCTGCAATGTCTTCTTAAGAGTATCACTTACTCTCATCTTATCTCATGCCTTCTACTTATCAGATTCAAATAACTTGATCTCCTCCTGCCTATATACACATCTTTAAAACATAACACAAAATTTCCTTATTCTGCTCTGATACCACTATGATGCAGGGAAAACCTGCATATACCCACAGTATGCATGTACAATGCATAATCTTGTCTTTCCTAGGAATTTCATTGACCTACCTGGTCAAACATTCATAAATTATAGTTTAAGGCCCACTTTACAATCCAACTCATCCTGTATCGCAATCGCGCAGTTTAAAGGACTCCATAGAACATGCATACAATATTGCTGACTTGCGATATGCGATTTCCTTTTTCCACCGTTGATTTCGTCCACCAGATCAATGGTTGCCGCAATATCGCTTCGCACCAACATGTGACTTCATCACATTCCTCTCCTCTCCTATGCGATATGCGATAACACAATTGAACTTCAAATGAAATAAAACTGTGCCTATAACCTTCTCAGGTCCGCTCCGATCCAAGCCTTATGGGCTTCAATCTCCTTCGTTGATCTTATCTTTAATACGACGATTGATGTCTTTCCCGATCAACAGAGTTGCTCGGTGATCCTGCATCGTAGATCAAAACCCATTTGATTCGATGGTCCTTAATGATATCGCATTAGGAACTTGTGTGACACTTACCCGCTTCACGGAGCTGATACGGTTCATAAACCCTGGTCTATAAAACTTCGGGTCCACTCTTAGACTTAACCTCCGACCACTTTAACCCGATATCCATTCGATAATCAAGGCCATCAAATCCTACGGCCTGTGGCCCTTTAACTAGCACATTGCTTACCAAACGCTCAACCCTCGTAGTTGATTATGACGTAAGTAGTCGAAATTTAGATCAACGGTTGAGATCGATTGCGGGTCTTCAACCATGATCAAGCTTTTCTATGCGCTTCTATCCCCACGCTGTTTATTTCTCCACCATTCTTCTTTCGCCATTCATATCTGTTGATCTAAACGATCTGACGGTCCCTGTGTATCGACATCTCACTTGATTGTCCTTTTCTTTACTTCATTTCTACCAGCGTTCTGGTATTTAGTTGTTCTGCATCACAACTTTCTCTTGAGCTTAACTCCACTCGTGCCTTTAAGCTCTTCCACCTTCACTATAACACTAAAGGCTTCCCACTGTATTGTCGATATGTACAAAGTCATAACACCTCTCCATTACTCTTCTTTGTATCTCGCCTCTGATTCTG
Organism: Pinus taeda; assembly: GCA_000404065.3. NCBI lineage: Eukaryota > Viridiplantae > Streptophyta > Pinopsida > Pinales > Pinaceae > Pinus > Pinus taeda. Next base: position 103,995 of record APFE030657352.1, read on the forward strand.
CACATGAAACTTTTGTTACATAGAACTTACTCTACTTCACACATAGATTATAACTAAATACTCCATACACACACATAAAATCAGAATTGAGTTGTTTGTATTAATAAACAAATATTTAAACAGTGAATTCCTTCTCGGCCTAATATTCTATATCAGTGGCCTTTCTTCTTCTGCCCGTAGCTTATAATCTGGCTGACTGACTCACTAACTACTTCTCTAACTATTGACTAACTATGCCTTTTAGGATTACATTTATACAAAAGGTTCTGTTGAACTAATTCCGGTTCAGGTCCTTAATCTGCTGAACTAACTCCTGAATATCCTCTAACTCCACTTTTAACTCCAGTTATCCCTAAGAATCCTCTCTAGTTCCTTGAATCATGAGACCTATAAGAGTTACAATTGATTTCCAACTCTCTCATCATCATTAATCACTCATGTTCTCCTACACTTGAGACCTATTTACAAATATCCTCACACTTATCTAATTAATTCCTACTTTAACCACTCAAAACGTTAATAATTACATACATAGGAATCCAACCTCCTTAAAAACATAAGACCCCCTATGTCTACTAAAATATAATGATGTTTCTGAGCCAATGCTCCTACATCAAAAAGGTAGATTGTTTGTTGCCTCAGTGTCTGGTAGGCCCTGCACCACAGAGTGGAAGCCCCAATCTGTGACTGTATGCAAGCATGTTTGCATAAAACCCCTTTCCCCCATACCACTGCCGGTGGGCCGAATATATTGTGGGCTTGGGAAAAACAGAGGGTTTGTTTATCATGGAGACTCCAACCAATGCAGATCTATTGTAATAGTGCAAGAGCATGTTATAATGGTGCGATGTACAATCTAGGTCCGTATGTACCCATTCAGCCACTGCCTTCCCCAATTTCTCAAAACCATTCCTTATCCATTGTATTATCTTAATCCACAGTTTTTTAACATTGGTATCTCCTATCATAATGGTCACCATGGGGTCGTGTTCATCTGCCTCAGGTTGCATCTGGTACCCTGCAATCCAAAGTATGGGTCACCCACCCACCACAGACAATACAACAGAAGCCCAGCTGGAGGAAAGAAACCACCCAGTTCTAGATTCTGCATCCCTGGAGTCAACGTTCACTATGCCATTGGGTCTATTTGTAGCCTCAACTCCCAATCCCGTTATGCTTTCTTGTAAAACCCTAGCACTCTCGTTCTCCATTCTCTTGTCTATTGTCCCATGGGGAACCCTTATTGTATGATGTTGTTGAAATTTTTTATAATGTGAGGTGCAAGAATCTTTGAGCCCCACTTTAGATACTCTTCTTGGAGTTCAGCTAAGTCTTTTGCTTTTCCAACACCCAACTTCTTGATGCCCATCTCTACCTTTTGAATCGTGAAGAGTTCAGTATCAGTGTTGACCGAGGAGGGAGGGTCAACCTTGGGATCCTACTAATAGAGTTGTCTTGCATAATCAAACCATTTAGAAGTTGTACTACTATTTTCAGTTTGCATCTTTCTTTGTTGGAACTCCTACCAAAATAATTTGGGATTATTTTTCCCAAGGAAGATTTGTTCTTCCCTCCTTGAAACCATGAAATCAATCTTTTTCTTTCTTAATATCTGATTGTAGGCTTTGAGCTTTATGTTATCCTTGTTTGACTCTTTCCACATTCTCCTTGCCTTTTTGCATTCCTCGTCAAACCAAGCATTAACCGGAAAGCAATTTGTTTTAGACTTCTTAATTTTTGCTCTTTTGCACTTTGTAAGTGAGCTTTGAATTAAATGTGTTAATTCGTGACTATGAAGACCGTCATTGCGATTTTATCCTTCTCAAAGAGCCTCTCTAACATCATTTTGAAGGCATTACAATTTTCTAGAGTCAAAGAAATCTTCCCTTTGGGAGATTTTGTTGAACACACTGAGTTTTTGACTTTAATTGCTTCTTTCTAGTCCAAGAGAAACTTAAATAAATTGGCTTGTGATTCAATTTTAAGTCCCAAAGCTAATCTCCAATCAAAACTTCCTCCAGTTTCTCACACAAACCATGCGAGGAAATTACATAATCTACTACACTTGCTCCATTGTAAGTATTTCAAGTGAAATTACTGGACTTTGCCCATCTAATCAAGCGCTTACAAATGACTAAATTGAAGGCCTCACATAGAGTAAGCAATTGCTCACCAAAGAGATTGCAGCCCTTGTTCTCTAAAGATAGACTGCGAATTGGGGATTCCAAAACGCTTGGTTGATGAGATAATATCCCATTGTTTTTATATGAATATATATGTTGCAAGGTATGGTAGTGGCTTGTTCATAGCCGGTCAGAAATTCAAACTATTCATGCCAGCATTCCTAAATTTGCATCTTTTATGGGTTCCTTACATATACTGTGGATCACAGTCCAAATTTTCTCATAAAAATGTTTCTGCTTCACTAAAAGGCTACACACTTGAGGGAAATTTGCTTCTTCCTCTTTCACGAGCAGTAAATAGGCTGCTTTAAACATGCTTATTATCCCTGCCGCAGGGCAGGTATAACGCATTTAGTAATGCGTTGAACTTGAAATGATTCCTCTTTGACCAAAAATCAAATGAAAATCTATAATGTTAACTTTATAAAGAAAATCGATTTATTTTTTTAATTTTATTTATTTTTGAATTGTTATTGGTCAAGAAAGTTTAGGTCTTATTTAGCAATGATGATGCTGCCGCCTTTGCAATACGCCATACTTTATTTGACAAGACATTTTTATTAACGCATCTACCTGGTAGAAATGAACAGATATGGTGAGAAATTGAAAAATAAAAATCGACTAACAGAGGATGCAATGGTAGGTGGTTAAAAATGTAAAGGGCTATTGACTGTAACAACACACTGTGTACATGTACGTGGTTGGTGTTGTGGATAGAGATTAATTTAAGTTGTGTTGTGCTTCAGAGAAGAGGACCGTCTACTGTACATGATTTTGATTTTGGACCCTCTGATATACATTATTTTAATTTAGTTGGTGGATGTGATAGAGATTAATGGAAGGAAGAGTAACAGTGTCAGAATGCTTTTGAGAAAAGACAACACTAGAATGTGCATTATTATCCCTGCGTTGAATTTGAAATAATTCATCTTGGACAAAAAATCGAATAAAAATATGTAATGTTAACTTTATCAAGAAAATCGATTTATTTTTTTAATTATAATAATTTTAATTTTTTTGAATTGTGATTAGACCACAAAGTTAAGTCTTATTTATCAATGATATTGAGGTAGCCTTTACAGTGCATCATACTTCATTTGACAAGACATTTTTATTATCTATAACTAGTAAAGAGAACTATATCAATTGATTTTCATTGCTAATGCAATTAACCTAAACCTAAACCTAATCACTGTGCAATGAATCATATAAAACTTCAATCTTAATTTAAACAAATGACTTTTAATTTGCAAAGTTTATGCCCAATAACTGTGAGACAAATCAGCATAAACTCCATTAAAGAAACTAATTATGTAAAAGGTGCATATATGCCATTCGAATGGTATGTTTGTAGTGCTCCAGAGTACGAAGACTTATCATGACATAATCTTGCGTTTAATGTGTTACTCTTTCCTATCGTGACAAAATCTTGCATTTAATGTGTTACTCTTTCCTTAATAAGATGATATTGGTGTTAATTATTTTCTTAGTCTCTTTAACAATCATGGGATTGCAATGGTCAAACAAATATTTAATCTTATTAAGAGTTTTAGTTCAATTTGGTATATATCTAACACTTTATTGTTTTGTGGTGGTTGTTTAGTTTTTTTAATAATGAAATATTTATATATTATTTTAATAATATATTTAGTGAAAGAGTTTAGTTATATTGTCAATTGGGTGTCAACTTATGTATCATTTTTTTGTTGTTGTAATTTTGTTAGTTGATTTGTTATATTATCTTATGATATTATAAATCATGTTTAGTTTACTGTTAGTAATGATTTTGTGACATATTATATTTAGTAAAAAAATTGACTCGTAGTTATCAACTAATTTGTTATAGACGTGTATATTTATGTTAAAATATAATTTTTATATGTTGAATTATAAAAGTTTCTCGATAAATAAAAAGATCTCAGAAGTTCTAATTGAATAGCTCATATATCACAATATTTGCTAAAGTTTTACAAATGGGGTAGCAAGTTAAGTAGGTTTAAGTATAAAGAAAATTTTGAAGTTAAGTGCACTTGAGCCAAAGGAGTATTGGTATGGGTGGCCTAGAATGAAATCCTAGTTATGGTACATTATTCATTTTGCTACTTGAACCTCACCTCTTCACCATTGTGAGCATTCGTTCATGCAATAGAGGACTATTCAAAATCATGAGAAATTAATCATTTGCAACTAATATTCATGAACATGGATATGAAATTAATCACTTACTCTATGTATATAATCCAAAAAATAATATCTCATATCAATCAGAGAATTTTTTATTTTTTTATTTTTTGTTTATATATATATATATAGTGGAAATTTCAAACTAGTGAACCATCTTTGACCTAGTTGTTTGCTATCACAAACCATCTTTAATGTGTTCTGTTGTAATAGGTCTATACCATAAATAATATTTTATCCAAATCTATGGTATAATCCAATGCACATGACATTTTTTGGTAAAATGGGTCAATTTCTATTATATCTTTATTGGTTTTTACTTTAGTTTAATTATAGTTAAACTAAGCCCTTGTTCAAATCTAGGAATTCATTCATACTTTTCAAAATTTAATAATTAAACTAAGTGATAGGGAACGCTAGCTATGCGGCCTTGTTCATATCGTTGTTGGTTTCAAAACGAAGGTATTTTTAAGGATTTAAATTTTAAATATTAGATTTACCTGTAATGTTATACTATAGGTGACTAAATTTTGTAGGTGAATATTTAATAAAGATATCTAATTTATTTTTAAAATTCATAAATTTCTAATAAATAAGAGGAGGTTGATGAATATTTTTTCAAAAATGTCTATTTGTTTCTCATATATAATTACCTAAATGTAATAGCTAAAGATTTGTTACACGAAAAATGTTTTTATGAATAAATCGTTATTGCTAACTAATTTATAACTAATTAATTAAATTATAAGTTTATTTTAAATAATAAGGGGTATACTCAATTTCCTATTCTTGTGGGATTTTTTACATTAGTGAAACTCGTTGTTCCATTAATTAAAAAAATCCAAAAACATGCACCACACATTAAGTACAATCGTTTCTTGTGCCTTAGCTTTACCTGAAGATGCGGTGAAATCTAAGCAACTTTAGCTAAACATGTTGTAAAATTTAAGCACCATGTCTACATTGAGGATTCTTGGGTCATCGCAACGGTTGATCACTTCCATCATAGGATGCTAAGAAAGGTCATCGAGATTGAAAAACATGCAATCAATCTCAACAAAGACGATGGTTTGAAATTAAGCATGAGTTAGATTCCTACCCTCTTCTTGATTGCCTTTTATTTTTTATTTATTTATTTATTTAATTTTTATTTATTTTAACCCTCTTTGACTTTCTTAAATAATTATTCTCCTATAGTGTAATATTTAATAATAATATTAAAATTATTTTATTAAATTTTATATAGTTTTTTCTATTAATTTAATTAAAAAAATATTCTTCTAAAAAACTAATTCTTAAGAGCTAGTTCACTCAACAACTAATTTTTATTCTATAATTAAATATTAAATTAATCTAATTTAATTAATATGGATTAATATTAATTTCATAATTAAAAATGATAAAATCCTTTTTTATTATGGTTCAAAGTGTCAATCAATGATTTGATTAATCCAAAAAATAATCTCATTATCAATATGGATCACAAAAATCTAAAATCTAGCAATAATAATAATTAATTATAACGATCCCCGGCTGTGGGTGATTAATAAAGTGGATGGTACAATGGCGGCGTTCCCACTGGGCAAGTGGCAGCCCAGACCCGCCACTTGTAAGGTTAAACGGCGAGCTTGCCATCCCCGTAAGTTTAAATTGAATGCAGCTCTTAAATATTTCCTGCAGTTCGCCGTCTGCAGCATAATGGAGCTCCAGCAACTCGTTTCTCCGACGATTTGGTTGCAGACCTTCTGTTGTGTTCTAGTTATTGCTTTGGGCGCCACAATGTGTCATTATAAGAGCTAGCCTCCACTGGCTATGTCTCATTTGACATCTTGGCTTCGGCTGCATCGTTTTTCTTGGTCACTGCTGGTTCTCGGGTCACGGCAATGGTCTCAGGGGACTCGGCCTCGGCCCTCAGCACAGAAGGTCTCAGTCTCTTCCTCTGGGAGTAGTATCCTCTGTCACAAGTTCACCAGCTCTGGCTCTCCCCTCTGTAGTGGTCACTACCTGAGTTTTATCTCCGCGCCCCTCGTTGCTTCTATTGACATCCCTTGGTGGCTCTCTGTGCCCTCTCTCACTACGCCCCTATGTGCTTCTATAGCCTCTCCTATGTGGCTCTCAGTGCCTTTACTCTTTGTGCCTCTGTTAGCTAGTGTGCCTCCGTTCACAGTGCCTTGGCTCTCTGCGCCCTTTTGGCTCACGGAGACTTTGCTCTCGGTGCTTTCCTTGCTCCAGCGTCACCCCACACGGGATTTCAGAATGCCGCGGGAATGGCTCCGTCTCATTAGCAAAAGGGGAGGGTCTCGGGGTGGCTCCAGAGGGAGGGTTGTCCAACAACGCTCCTCCAACACCACAGACTCCTCCTCCAAAGAAATTGATTCCCATGTTGCAAGGAGAGGCAGGGGAAGAGGCAGAGGGAGGGCTCGTGCAGCGGCCTGTACGCACAACACTCATCCCTCCACTCGCTTTCGCATCCCCTGTTCCCTGGACAATTCCACCTATATTGTGTCCATCAAGATTGAAAAGTGCGATAACTCAGCTCCTCCCAAAGTCTCTACGGAGCGTAGGCAACCTTCTCCTCTTCATTGTCAAAGAATTCAGCCTGCGGAGACCTCTGTGCGGTTGCGGGTCCAAGCGAGCCAGTTAAAGATGTTGTTCCACATTCAGACTCGAGTGCGTCAGACCAGTATGGATGCAGGATCGTTGAGGAGCAACCTTCTACCTCTGTGGATGTATGAGCTCGCCTTCACGTCTTTTTGGTCCAGCCAAGGTCACAGGCGGTCGCCTCTGTTGCTCACTGATGTATGTTCACTGGATTCAGGTCTCCGCCTTCTTTGTTTGGAAGTTCTTGATAAGGTTATGGTATGGCTTAGCTATGTTCAGGTTAAAGTCGGTTTCCAATTCCGACCATGCTTGATGTTCTATCTCTGTTTGTATAACTTTCTGGGTAGTTTTTGGTACGGATGGGATTAGTCAGTGTCCAATAGTCTGTCGATCAGTTATCAATAGTCTGTCGGTCAGTTATCAATAGTCTGTCAGTTATTTGTTGGTCAAGTCAGATTCAAAGGGAAGTTTCACCCTCCAATGTAAAAGCCCTGCTAAATCCATAGTTAGTATGGAGAGTTTTTTGAGGCCGGCCTCATTGTAATCTTTTTGTATAATAATAGGAGTAGACAAATTTACAAAAAAAAAAAAAAAATTAATTATAACAAGAATGAATATATATGGAACGGAACAAGATTCTTAACTTCATAGATTTACTCCCACTTTATCATGAAGATTTTTAATGTTATAGTACCATGGATCAATACCACGGCTTATCAATACTATATACCACAAAAATCTTTATTCGTTTCATATGGCACTTGTTCATATGATATTTTTTTCAATTAGTCATTTTAATTAAAAAATAAAAAAGACATAATTACTTAGGAAATAAATCTCAATATATGATGTGTGTATACTTCTGAATAGTTTAAGATATTTGGTGGAGGTTAAATTCCTACCATTCACCTAATAATTATTGTAATTCTGCAAGCCCTATTCTAAAATAGATATACCTATAATATAATAATCTTGTTAGATAATTGTTATGTTTAAGAAATTTCAGATTGGATGCTTCTGTGATTCATAATTTAAACCAAAATCTTCTAAAAAAATCACATAAAAAACTTAGAATCGACACATTTCGCATCTCTTTCTAAATTATTCCTGATAATAAAAATGTAAAAAAAAAAAAACTTTTTATGAATCATCAATAATTTTTTTGTTTTCAACTATGAAAAGCTATTTCAGTGACATTTGCTTGAAAATAACAGTTTGGAAAATAAATTCAACTTAGATTGCACTAGTACAATCTTGTTAAATACACTTTGAAGGTTAAAATGCCGTGAATATAATTAAGTAAAATAAATTCAACTTAGATTGCGCTAGTACAATCTTGTTAAATACACTTTGAAGGTTAAAAAGCTGTGAATATAATTAAGTTTATTAATTTTTCCGGAGATTACAATTTTTGGTGTTGGCCTTTATAGGTTTTTCCCATATACAATTTCTATTTTGCTCGGGGATATACACTTTGAAGGGTTAAAAACCGTAAATATAATTAAGTTTATTAATATTCAATTTTGATATTAGAAAAATCATATTTTATTTCTTCAAAATGCAGGGAACTCTAATTGTAGGTTGGTTTGCTTTTCCAAACCATAGTTATTTTAACCAATTTAATTAGTAAAATTTATAATTTATAATGAAATATATGAGAATATACAAAATTTGGTTTATAATTTATTGATAATCTATAATTGCTATCTTGATAATGTCTTACTGTCATGATTACATGCGAGTTTTTTACTCTAAGAAGATAGGTTAGTATAATTGTTTTTATTTCAATCACTTTAAATTTTTTTAATCGATATCAACATTATGTTTTGCTGATTGAGATGTTCTTAACAATATAAATTTCATCTAAGTTTGAGTTTTGGACAAAATGTTATGACTTTTATAAGTTTTACTATGCTATGTTAGCAGATGATATGTGGTTGACACATCCACATGTCATTAATGCATATTGCCATATAACATGATACATGGTTGACATGTGGTGTTCCTTCATTTACGTGTCACGGCTGCATTGTGCCAGCTCCATAGGGTGGACACCTCAATTGTTTAACTACATCTAGATTCAAAAAGTTCCTAAATACATTCTTATACAAAACGTTGGATTTTCATGTCTGCTTGGGGTAGCTCAATTGGCAATGGCCATGGAAATGAAGTCTCACCGAACCAGAAGCCTTGGGTTCAAATCTTAATGTATCCCCCCAGTCGGGCTGAGAAGTTGGACATGTTGAAGATGTAGTCCTACCAAAGCTTACAAAAAAAAAATGGATTTTCATATTGACGAAATTCAGATCTAATTTCCTTCAAATGATGGGAATACTTGATAGAATGAAAATTAATAGATACAAATCCAAGAAAAACCTAACGATATTATTTTTCAAAATTTCAAATTTTTAGTTTAGTAGATTCTGGATTTGATGACTAACAACAGTAATGACACTCGACAAAATCTGATTTAGATTCCATCAAAGACACGTGATCTGGGAGAATCTTTAAAATAACACTTTTTGAAAACATATATTTCTAGATTTTGGATTTGCTAGAAGACAAGAATAATTTATGGTAACGACTATTAACAAAATCTGATTTAGATTTTGTTAGATACATCTAGATCTAAGAGAATTTCCCAAGCAACCATTTTCTCAACAAGTCAGATTTCCATATTCTAGATCCAACCTTACCAAATCCAAACCACCCTACCACATAGGCACCACATCATTTTCTTTCCATGTTAGCATGGCGCTCTAACATGCCATGTACCACATCATGTTGATTTGTCTTCGTGCCACATCATCACGCAACATCATTTTTTCCAATTTCATAGTTCCACGTGTCTCCATATGTTTTTCTCTACTGCCATCCAGATCTAGGTTTCCCAAAAGCTGTCAATTTATATAATTCCCGAATATCTTGAATTTCATATTTGTCAATAGACGATCTCCGATTATCTGGTTTTTGTTAATAGACATGTTTAATATCTTCTTGTTTGTGAGATAACAGAACCACTTTCGCACATTAATTTATGTATATACATATACATATACATATACACATACACTTACATGTGTATGTGTATGTGTACACTTGCACACAAGTGATAAAGTGGATTCATAGCAATAAGTAACTTGGGAGGGCATATAACAATTAACAAAATGTCTATAAAAGCGTAATAAACAATTATGCATTCAAAGTCACAAAAGGAAAAATGGTTTTTAATATAGGTTTTTTTAACTTAGGCAGTTATTTGAATTCAAATTGGTTATCCTAAAAAATATATTACATTACTATTTCCTTCCACAATGATGTAAATTATATTAGCATCGAATTCAAAATCCAATTACTAATTTCAGAGCAAAGTATAATTGAAAATAAATACTTTCTTGGTACACAAAATTTGATAATTAAGGACTTACAACTCACTATTCATGATCATAAATTCATATCCTAGTTTAATGTTACAAGTATGCTAGTTAATAATGTTGACATATTTATATTTTCTCACAAAATTGAATCATTAGGGATATCATTATGAATGTAAAGAAGAATTTTTTTACATTCTCTTAGCATGAGAAGAAGATATGACATTGAAAGATTTCACAGTGAAGTCATGCACTATAGATTCATCTTTAGAATTTATAGACAATGTGGAAAACATTGCAATTCAATATCATCAAGACTCATTTTAAGAATAAAACCAAGATAGGACTAGAAATTTGATAAAAAGGGACACAAGTTGTATCATATATATTCAGAGTAAAATTACAAATATATAGTACAATGGGTGATGCCACTATTGAGAAATCTAGGGGCAACAAGTGTAGGATATTTATGTTCTTCTTGATAATTGCTTGTGATGTATTTTTACTTTTCGTGATTTATTTCTTCTTTATTTTATTACAATTAGTGTTCTCTAGCATCAAACATATACCAAAACATAAAGAACAATCAGACATAAGATGTAGGCGATCAACTAGTGTCAAAACCTCTCCAACTTAGAGGAAAACCCACCATAATTCTTTCTCTTCTTATAGACCTTCAATTGAAAAATTCCAAGACCTTTGACCCCTGACCAAGAACCTTCAAGACCAAGTCAAACCTTTCTTATGGAAACTTCTGCAAATTCTGACTTAGATCAGCTTCTTTTGCAACTTCGATCTTCCCAATAGCTTCTCCTGCAACTTCGACCTGCCCAACAGCTTCTTCTACAACTTCAAACTGCCGAACAGTTTCTTCTGCAACTTTGATCTACCTAGTAGCTTCTTCTGCAAAAACCATAACCCTTGCACGTGTGAGAGATAATGGCATCTTCTTGTTTCTTTCTTCTTTTCTTAGGTAGATTCTCTCTACTAGATAACTTGACTTGCAACCTACTCTTCTTGATGACCTAAGCTAGTTTCTACAACTTGGCTTTTACTGTTGCAATTGGAGTCCTAATTTCTTCGCACGCGTGGAAATAATTAGCCTAGAAACAACCCCAAAAACTTGACTTTCTCTTCTTCCTTCATTCCCTCCTTATTCACACTCCTTTTCTTTCTTGCGATTGAACTTGAGTGTGAGTAACGCGTGTCCTTCAAGTGACATCAAGGTCCCCTTTATATATCCTTTTCTTTGGGTTGAATTGCTTCTCTTTAGGTTGACTTGATCATGAGTGTATGACAACTTGTATTTTGCATCATGAATTAGTTTTGGAGGGTTATTTGACTCAAATAAATTCTTTTTACAATATGTAACATGACCAAATGGGCCTTTCATACATGACAATGAAACATAATCCCTGAAAGCTCTCAATGGGATCTTGACCTATAAAATAAATTCCTCTTGAGCATAAAACCCATGCCTCAAGAACAACAATAATAAATTTATTTTTCTCATTACATAAAACACATAAAATCATTATTACATGTATCATTATGAAAACCAAACCTAGTTACATATTTCAACACTCCCTCTTAACTAGGGAGGTATTCATAATCCACACAAGGTACTTGGACATTCTCAATTTGAAGAATTCTCATAAGAAAAGTCGGATTGGTAACTCACTTGTATAACATCATATCAACCAACATTTTCACATAGAAATGCCTTGACTAACATCTCTATGTCTCCACAAGATTAGAGCACAATGCTGGCGAGACCAATGATTTATAGACACCATCATCAAAGTCTCTCAAGGAGCATACCCCACTCGGGTGTTCATAGCGTATGTGCTTCTAGGACTATTCTTATCTTGGATTTCCAATCATCAAAGAATATTAGTCCTCAATGAATAATCTTATCTTGTATGCCCTACCACATCCTCAAAGAGTATCAGATGCCAGATGTTTACCCAATCCTCCATTCTTTCTTCCCAAGTGAAGACAAGAATGATGTGCATATCTCTCCCTCTCAACTAGGGAGGATATACCCATTGCTATGAAGGAATGTACCCATTCCTATAAAATGAGTGTATCCATTCCCATAAAAGTGTTGGGTGTGGAGCTTGATTATCTTCTGTGTTCAAAGGTCTCAGTCGAATGTATACCCCAGGAAAACTGTACACCTCTCTACGCAGGGGGACTTGTCTCCCCCATGGGGGTTCCGAGGGGCCGATCCCCCCTAGTTGGGGGGTCCAGGGGCCAACGGGGGTTTGGGGGCAGCGCCCCTAAAGCTAAAAATAGATGTAAAATTGCCTTGTAAAAGTCTATTAATTTCTAGTCAATCTGGGTCGTTCATTAGGCGGATGATCTGACGGTAGAAGTTATGTTTAATTTAGGGTTTTTTGCCCTAGAAGGCAACCCCTCACTATATATGAGGGAATTGTATTGTGTCTATGTATATCTGTATTCTGAGTGAGGAAGAGAGAGGAGATTGAGAGCGAAGAGGGTGTTACAGCGGATTTGTTGTAGGTTGTATCTCTTCAGTTTGTTGGATAATATATAAAAAGAACGACTCGCTGTTTCTCTGTGGATGTAGCCCAAACTGGGTGAACCACGTATATCTGTGTCTCTCTTGTTTTATGCGTTTTCTATGTTTATATTTCTACAATATTTTATGTGTTCCATTGCTATGTAATATATAATTTTTTAACAAAAAGGAATGTACCCAAGCTCCCTCTCAACCAAGGACTTGTCTAAGCTCCCTCTTAGCTAGGGACTTGTTTCCAACAACAACTTTCTTCTTCAATGGAGATAATGAGACCTTTAGCTACTTGTTGAGCTCATCCTTTTGATGTCATGAATCTATTCTTATTCATTAAGGAGTCTTCATCATTTTGGGTATTCATCTTAGGGCATTGTTCATTCATCACTTTCATTCACGAACCATGTTAGTAATGTCATACTTCCTTTCTTCGTAAAGTGATATTCTATTCCACATCTGGATTTCCTTCATATAATTACCTTTTTTCACATCATATTTCCTTTAGGATCTTCCATCCCACCACATGATTCCAAGTTGTAGGCGACTTCGACAACTCTCTTTCGGTAGTCCTATGTCAACCCATTTAGATAGTGTTCAAAAATCAAAATGAACATCAAATCAAAATTACCTTTTGTGATGGTCCATCATCATGACATATGCTTGTTGCAATATCAACATCCTGCATAAATATTGATACATCTCCAAGATATTCAATGTCAAGGGTCTTCTTTCTTTTCATACTTTACCAAGGTATTCATATCTTTCCCATGGAGATATCATGGCCAATTCTTCTAGTTATCAGATGTTTCTTTCCTTTTTCATACTTGCATTTTTTGTGATCTCTTCTTTCTTTCTTCACATATTGCTCCCTAGGAACTTTCATCCATAGTTCCTTCATCTTCGTCAACCACCTCATATCCCATATGAGGACATCCTATGTTGATTTCATCTAGTGAATATGTGAACCATGCCTTCATGCATCCTTCCAATGAAAGAGATCCCTTTTGATCATACTCATAAGGTAGAGTATCCATCCATGTGTTAAAATTATGCAACTGTGGCCAAATTCCACTTTGGATAGCTCATATAATGAAGATAATAATTGCAATAGATTCCTCTTTTTGAGAGGACCAAAATCGACCTAAATATCACCTTATTTGGACAAGCAGAATTTGGCTTTTGAATTTATTTATTTATTTATGTATATTGGATTAGGTTTGCCCTAAGCACATGTACAATTGGATAGGTTGGTCACATAGGTCTTGCGCAAAGGAAAGCTCGCGTAAAGGATCCGAAGCTACATGGTCGAAGCTTGCACAAGTCTAGGGTTTCTAAGTCTCGGATGCTTGCACGTAACTAAGGTTTTTCGTCCCTGGAGGTTGGCACATTATTGTCCTAAGAGTGTCCGGGAAGTCTTAGACGCCCACACACAGTGTCTAAGGGAGCGTCCAGGAAGCTAGGGCTTCCACAGTTCTGTTTGGTTCCCAGACGCTCGCATCCATTTCTCTAGAGAGCGTCCAGATCAGTCTTGGACACTCATAAAGGGTGACTAATGGAGTGTCTGGAAGGCTAGGGTTTCCACAGTGCAGTTGGACCGTAGACCCTTACACGCAATTCTGCTAGGAGCATCTAGATCAATTTCAAATGTGCTCATCTAGTTCTCCAGAGAGCATCCAGATCAGCCTTATACATTCACACACAGTATCTCTGCATGCGTTCGGGACCTAAAGATGAGTTATTAATATGTAGAAATGTTCAACACAGTGACAACAATATCCAACATATAACCATAGTCAGTGACAGTGCATTACAACCCTCAGAATCCGAATCTTTGAGTATAAGTATGTTTAAGGTCATGTTATGGATGTTCTAGTTGTTTCGTTGCATTGATGAAGGTATGGATCATTTGTACTATATTTTGCTTAATAATTTGATGGCGATCTAAGAAGAAGAAGAATCTGCAAGGATTTCCCCATATTGGGTTTTTCCCTGGTCTCCGACTAATCCTAGTGTCTCTATGTGTGCATGCCTTTCTTATATTGTTCCTTTATGTTTCGTTGCATTGGTGATGATGATATTGTTCTTTTTATATAGTTGCATATGTTGATGAATAATGATGTAAATATGAATAATGTTATAATGTTGTGTGGTGAACTTAATGTGTTAATGAAGAAATGAAATTATCAAAGCAAAGAAAAATTTAGCTCTATGAAAAAAATTAACACCATGTTATCTGCAACTGCACAATTACATGACTAAATTCATTAAACATATGCATACATACCTCTTTTTCTTCTTTTGGTCATCTGGGCTTCCTTCAACAACTTCCTTTTCCTTGATTGGGAGAGCATCAACTATCACAACATGTTGCATTCCTTTGTCATCATACCATCATTCTTCCAAATAATGAATCCCATCCAAGGTGGAATTCTTAGCAAGACACTTGCTTCTTCCAAGATATGAACCTTCTAATGAAGATTTCAATAGAGGATCATGATTATCCTCATCTTGCAAATGCTCCTTCACAATGATGTATGACGAATTCTAGGCTAGATGATTCTCTTCTACCCATAATTACTACTTATGCTTAAAATGATATTACCAAGAGTTACTTCCTTCTAATGATGACTGCCATAGACATCTACTTCAGCTATCTTCAAGCTTCTTTTGATGAAGTCATGAGCTCTTGCTTCAATTGTATGCTATTATAATGCCATCTCCTAAAATAATGCATCCTATCATTCTTCTAATGCTTCCTACCAAGATAGCTATATTTTTACAAGAACTGAAAATGACTTGGTGGAGAAGATTATCTCAATCATAGTAGAGATATTTCACTTCTTTCTTCTTTGATTTCTTCTTTTCAGCTTCTTCCACTTCTTCAATGATATGGGCTTCTTCCCTTCCTCTCTTTTTTTTGTCCTTCTTGAGTTTGGGACAATCTCTCTTGTAGTGCCCATATTCTTGACACGCATATCATTGGACGTTGGCCATATTCTTCTTCTTTTTTTTAGGACCAAACTTCCCTTTTCTCTTAGTCATGATAGAAAATGCTTGTGTTTCCTCATTTGATCCTACATTATTTTTTTCCTTTAGCCTTGTATCTTCAATTTTGCATAGTGACCAAAGTTAATTGAATGGGGTTGCTTCCTTCTTTCCATAGACACTTGATGTAAAGTTTCCCCATTTCTTTGGTAGTGCATTTAACACTTGTTGTGGCCACAACTGCCACCCTATTAAAACATGCTCTGGTAGCAAATTTTTAATGGGCCCCCCTATAAGTCTAATTTATCATCTCTCCGAATGATCATTTTCATCCCAGTGATTTTAAATTTATGAAGAGCCGAATCTTCCATTCACAAATGGTGAAAGCCCCGTAACAAACCCCTCACATATAACCTTGTTAAGCCCTTCATTCATATGCTCATCGGGGTTTATCTAGCTTCCAAAACCCTTCATCACATCATTGTCCTGTTATAATCCCTTTACAAAGGAAACTCTTCGCAAAATACATATATCCTCCCTCTTTCACTTATCGCATTCAATCTAGGCGCATAATGCATGCCATAAGGCCCCAGACCCGATGGCATTATGAACCATAATATATATGTTTTTGGGTCCGAAAGCCGTTCGCATATCAAAATCGGCCTAAGTCCAAGGTTTATGTATATGGGGCGCCCCTAGCCTCCGGACCCACTGGCACCATGAACCATATTGTATACATTGTCGGGTCTGATCCCCAATTGCGTATCGTGTATCAGCGGAGCCCGGGCCTTATATATATTACGCGCAGTGATATGGCGGACCCACCGAGCTATCAAATACGATATATATATATTTTCGGGTTCGAAGCCCTATCGCATATCATGATCGGCGGAGCCCCAGGCTATATTTATAGTCTCCAACATATAACATTTGAGGTCCAGCTTGAGCAATCGGGGCGAGATTTCCTGTGTTTTCATGTGTTTTCTAAATTTTTTGAAATTACAAAGGGATTAGGTTTTTAGTGTAAAAGGTGGGCCTGTGGAATCTTGATAGTGTAATTTTGCATCGGGGAAATGGAAGGCATGGGTACTACGACCCACAGAGGGGCCAATACCCGATTGCGATTTAAAAGAAGCCCTTTAAAAAACTATGCCAAGCCTATGGGTCGAGCGGGAAATTATATGTTGACTATGTATCAGGCATAAATCCTTTTCACACTTGTTCTGTAGTTTATAAAATGAATGAAGGCAGCGTGTATGTTTGATTGAACATTTATGTTTCTTGTTCACAGTCATCAAGCTAATGATAGTTATCTTTTCAAGTGAGAAATAAGCAACGCGGGAGGGGATTCAAGGAGCCATGTATGCAGAAGTGCTACATTTAAGGGTTTGGCTATAGGCATTCCGGGTCAGAACCCCACACGTTGCCTGTACATTCCATAAGGAGAGTTGTCTCGATCTTCATTATGGGAAGGCAACATACAGTCTCCCTTTTTGCCAACATCTGTTCTCTTCCCCAGGAAAGGAATCGATCTGGGCGTTATGCTTTCTACGTGCCAGCATTCACGCTGAAGATCCTATCTCTGTGTACTCGATTTGTATATCTGAAACAATGGGAAGATGAAGAGGCAGGTTATACCTAGAGTCAGGGGTGTTTGCATAAGTATTACCTCCGAAGAGGAGAAACAACTTTTGATTTTCGAGAAGAACAATTTCGCCTTATTGTGAATAAGGAGGACTGTTTTGGGGGAAGAAGGAGCCTTTAGTTTCAAACTTATTTAATTTTTCTTGTATATGTTTTGGATCAGAGTGTTGTTGCTAGCATGAATGTAAATGTGATTTGTATTTATGCATATTGATGACTTACAATTCACTATTAGTCTTGTTAAATTGTATGTGATTCAGTTTCATGGTTAACTTATGAATGGTCTCTGATTTGAAACTAAGTTAAACATCAGTTGCAGTTTTAATTCCATAAAAGAATGTGGATTCCTATATGAGTGATTGGATTGCAATTTAGCTTTAATACAGTCTTGTCTAGCTGTGAATCCAGTGATTGATTCATTTGGACTTGAATCTATGCATCATGTTTAATCTTCTTTATCATGCTCTTGTTGAACATATATATGATTTTTAAAACTCTGTATTATGCTCTTGCAGGATTGATTAGGATAGCTAGGACTAGATTAGAGTAGTTAGAAGTAGTATAGATAAGATTTAACACATAGAGATTAGTTGTTTTATTTTGTTGATTTAATTGAAGTCTTCCACCCGGAAGCAATCTATCAACGCATTTAACAGTTTATAGGGTCCCTTAAAACCCGTTGGAACTAGCTATTCCAAACGAAAGTAGGCCTAATTGGGGTTTATGATTGAGTTAGTTCCCCTTGTTGGCCTAGCGAACATTAGCCATGTCAACAAATTGGCACTAGAAGGAGGGCCTGAACTGCCATCCCCAGCTTTTCAAGATTTCATATATAAGTGCCACACATGGATTCAAAAGGATTAATTTATGGATCGTAAAGGTTGGAGAGATCCTACTACACATTTGAAAGAGGCTCATTTTGAAGAAACAGAGACCCCTCTAAGTCCTGTTTCCGGGTCACCCAAGGAAGAGAGACTATGGGAGTATCCTATCACTCAGGAACAACCAGTCAGAACACTTACTTGGGCTTATGCTCATTCCCTCTCTTAGCTTCCCATCTTTCACTCTTTACCTCTAACAACTAAGAGAAAGCCAAGGATCTTTACCCTGAGTGAAGATACATCTACAACAACTTCTCTCGAAGATATTGTGCTAGAATCCTTGCAAAGTATCGACACCCCTGGGGAATAAATTCATGAGGATTCCCCTTCTAAAGGTAACTCCTCACTTGATTTTGAGAATCTTAACAGAGAAACCTCCAACCAAAACTTCCCTATCCATAATATGGCCAACGTTATTCCTCCAGGTGGGAACCAGCCTCCACCTCCGCCTCCGAGTGGGAATCAACCCCCACCTCCTCCGGGAGCACTCCCTCCCTGGCTTGCATAGGACGTTGTAGTGATACCTGGGCAGCAACATCCCTTAACCAAAAACACAGAAAGAGTGTTACCTAATTTCGACCCTGAGCAGGGAGATACCATTGATAACCATATTCGCTCTTTCTTCCTAGCCTTGTGCAGGTTGGGGGTCGCCGATGAAGATGTGGTGTGCTGCCTATTCTCTTTTACTTTGACTGGTGCAGCCTGCACATGGTATTTCAGCTTGAGAATAGGGTCAATCACCTCTTGGGATGCTTTTTAGTAGGTCTTTTTAGACAAGTTTGGTGATGACAAAACACCTGCGGCCTTAGTTTTAGAATTATTCCATCTAAAAATGGAAACAAAGGAGAAGGTTAAGGATTTCAACATCCGGTTCAACACCTAGTTCAACAAAATCCCAGCCACCACTAGACCTACTGAGGAAGTTCTCATGGAGTTCTATGTCTCTACTCTCCCTGTACCTATAGTGATGTGGGTTAAAAGGAGTAATGTGCAAACCTTACAAGGTGCTATCGATGAAGCAGTAAAGGTCGAGAATGAAATGCTTAGTCTTACAACATGCCACCCTACAACTGGAGAAAATAAAGCCTCTCAGACATCCAAGAAGAATAATGGAAATGATAACAAAGGGGTTGAAACTAAAGAAAAGGACACCATGGATGTGGAAGGGTTGCACTGGATCATTAAGAAACTAACGAATAGAGTCATTGATATGAAAAGGAATCATGGAGAGAGTACTAGTGGTAATGGAGGAGACTATAACAATAGAAATCCCTTCAAACCTTTCTAATGTAAGAAAATAGAAGGTGGTCAGGGTCAACTTGCATTGCCTACTCCACCTAATGAAGGGGCTTTAAACACAGAAGAGTTGGCTCTTATTGGATCGCTCCTTAACAAAGAAGAACCTATACTGGAGCTCGAACCAGAACAAGGAGACGAGGAGGAATACCAAGTAGAAGAACCCTTGGAAGAGGAAACCCAAATTAATGTGTTGTGGGATTTCCATAGAAATGAGAGCGATGACGAGGAAGATAGCACCGCAGAAATCAACGCTAATGAAATCCACATGAGAAGTAAAGGGCCACTCCCAAGTGCAATAAAACCCATAGACCGAACCAAGCAAGATGTTCAACCTATGAGAACATCCGCTCCTAAAGTTTCTGTTGGAAAAGATAGATCTAGTGGTGATTCCAAGAATACCCCAGTTGCAAACCATCCAGAAAAGGATAAGACATCTCCCACTACAACTAAGGCGAATCAAGATGGTAAACTCCCATCTAAGAATGGAAAAATAGGTATGTTTACCCTGCCCTATCCCATTTATAACATTGACTAAAATATTGTAGATGATCTCAAGAAGTCTAGGGCTAATATCACATATTTTGACTTGTTAAAATTAATGCAGCAAAGAAATTCACTACTAAAAGCTATGAATGAGCGGAACTGCAAAACCCCCACCACCTCCAGTGGCCAAAACAGGAAACCATTGTAAACCTATAAGTACCTCTAGTGCATCCCAAATACCATTAGCTATGGAGGCCACTTTATCTAAAATAAATCGAAAACCCCAAGATGTCAGCACAGCCATGATAGGGAGGAAATCAAAATCTATGACTCCATCATTCCTTACCACGTTTGAAATCTTTAACATGAATGTACACAATTGCTTGGTATTCTGATGCCCTATCCACTGTTATGCCTTACGTTGTTGCTAAAAGACTGTAGGCACTGCCTAAGAAAACTGGAACTCGGATTATGCAATTGGACAGAACAAATGTGAAAGTCATTGAGGAATTAAAAGATGTGTTGATTTGAATGGCTGCTAAACCACAATACACACAAGTCATTGATATAGTGGTGGTCGACATACCCGAGGCTTATGGAATGCTACTTAGTAGAGACTGGTCTTCAAATCTCAATGGATATTTCTCAACTGATTGGTCCCATCTCTTGCTACCTCAGAGGTGAAAAGGTGATATGTTGAGAGTCGATAGAGAAAGATACATGAAATATGTGGTAACGGAACTAAACAACCCCAATGAACCTGTAATGTTCTATAACTCTATCCTTGGGAATTATAGTTTCGATGTTTATGCCATAGAAACCTATTTCAGAGAATGCCATGTAGAAACAGTCAAGGAGGATTTGACAAACACATAGTTGGAAGAAAGAATTAAGCACCCCCACAATCCAACTGATGAATTACCTTGTATTATAGTAGATGATAGGAATAATTTCATAGGAAGTAGTTATTTTAGCGTAACATTAGAGTTTATTTTCGGGACACTCCACTTTGATGACTCTAACTGTATTTAAAGTGCAAGCGCTGGGGGCATTTTCATTGACCCACTAGGGAACCAACATCTAATGGCTAGCTGGTTGCAATGCACACGCACCAGTAACACAACAGAACATGAAGGTCTGCTAAAAGGCCTGAGAAGAGCCATTGAAAGGAATGTAAAAAATCTCAGAGTTTTTGATGGCCCACAGATAATGGTGAACCAGGTAAAGAAAAACATACACTGCAATCTGCCACACCTGGTGAGGTACCAACATGAGGTATGGAATTTAATTGACAATTTCGATTCTTTCAATGTCACAAACATACCTCGAAAGTATAACCACGATGTCGATCTAATGGCTGCTATGGCTGCGAAAATTTTGCCTAATCTTAGATTAAACAAGAATAAATTTCATGTTGAATTGAATTTCGGATCATCCGTAACTGACAACATCTCAAATTGGCAGGTGTTCGAAGGTGATAATCAAACCCTTGAGTTCCCGCATTGCGAAAGAACACTCAGAAACACAGCCATTAAAAAAAAGGAGCATGACAAACTTATAAACGAAAGTGAAGATGAGGTGATATCTTTCCTTGAGAAATTTATTTACTTTTCATCTCTCATGAGTGAGCCAACAAGTAAGCACACAAAATTACAACACTCATGGCTGAGCCCATTCCAAGTTGTGGAAAAAATTTGTCATGGAATTTACAGATTGAAAACCTTACAGGTAGAAACTGAAAAACTCCCTGTTAATGGCCAACATCTCAAGAAATACTTCCAGTAGCCACCACATGGTGGTTACCTCCTAAGTAGGTTAGAGTTCATTTCATTATGCTATTAGTGTAGTTATATTCCTGTCCTTTCTTTTTGTTTTCTGCAAAGTCTATTTTCCTACTACTTTGAATTACATTCCTTTTCAGTCAGCTGATGGTGGTCCTCCAGTCTCATTCTACCTTTTAGATCTTCCCTCGTTCACCACTCTCGGCCTTTCCCTTCCTCATTAACTTGCTAATGATTCTGTTGTTCCTAAATCCATCATTTCCCTGCAAATCAAACAAACTTTCTATCAGCACATGAGCACTTGAGAATCAGCAGTGGAATGCAAATCAAAACCCCTCATGGGCATTTTTTGGGAACTATGTGAGATCTGTTGATAACTTGGATATCTGGAGCATGTAAGGGCATCTTTATAAAACAAAAAACTGTGTAACTATAGCTAGACTGGCATGGAGGAACGCTGCATTTAAATAAATCCCACTCAGAGCTATCCTATACTTGCTTGTAATGTTTACAGTAATTCTCCATTGGTCCCATCCACCACACTAAATGGTCCAATACTTGCTACTCACAAGTAAACCTCCTTTCATGGGCTAAGCTCACTGTCTCATACCTTGTGGAAAATCTAATTGTGCTCTAGTCCTTGTGCCTGAAACTGGAAGGACTTATCTAAAAAGAAATGAAATTTCAAGTCCTTGTGCCAATCTGGAAGGACAGGTTATTTGGGAAGCCAGTTAGAGTAAGGACTGTTGCTAGGCTCAGAGTACTGGTTAACACAACAATCCCAACCTTGCTTAAGTGGTTTAAAAATATGGCATGATCCATGACTGCGCCCCATTCAATCAATGAAAATATAGCATTGAAATTCTCATATAAAGTGCAAGATAAAAATGTCTACATCAAGCTTGATGAGAAATAAAGAGCTGAGGTACACACCTAAACAGGTATGGACAGACCAGTGACGGCCCCAAAGGGATTTTTGAAAGTGGGAAAAAGGTAAAGGAAGGTCAATAAACCCCATAATACTGCCATTGGAGAATGCTTGTCAAAATCATATCATTAAGTAGAAGCTATTTATCTCTATCCCTCCTGAAGCAGTTAATGTTTAAGTGGAACCCATGCTTGTCCATCTATATAGTTTGCATTTCAAGTTTATCTTAACATCCTGATGTTTTATTGATCTAAATTTTATTTGGAAATAGAGATAAATGGTTCGCCTAGTGGTTCACCATTTGTTGTGGCCACAACTACCACCCTATTAAAACATGCTCTGATAGCAAATTTTGAATGATCATTTTCATCCCAGTGATTTTAACTCTGTGAAGAGCTGAATTTTCCATTCACAAATGGTGAAAGCCCCGTAACAAATCCCTCACACATAACCTTGTTAAGCCTTTCATTCATATGCTCATCGGGGTTTGTCTAGCTTCCAAAACCCTTCATCGCATCATTGTCCCGTTATAATCCCTTTACAAATGAAACCCTTTGCAAAATACATATATCCTCCCTCTTTTGCTTATCACATTCAATCCGGGAGCATAATGCATGCCATAAGGCCCTGGAGCCGACGGTGTTATGAACCACAATATATATGTTTTCAGGTCTGAAAGCCTGTCACATATCACAATCAGCCTAAGTCCAAGGTTTATGTATATGGCGCGCCCCTGGCCTCTGGACCTGCTGGCACCATGAACCGCATTGTATACATTGTCGTGTCCGGCCCCCAATCGCATATCACGTATCAGTGGAACCCGAGCCTTATACATATTACGTGCAACGATATGGCGGGCCCGCCAAGCTATCAAATACAATATATATATTAATAATATATATATATATATATTATTTATATATATATATTTATATATATATTCGGGTCCGAAGCCCTATCGCATACCGCGATCGGTGGAGCCCTAGGCTTGTGCATATTGTGATATGTGATAGGCTAGACCCGGCGATATTTATAGACTCCAACATATAACATTTGAGGTCCGGCTTTAGCGATCAAGATGGGATTTCCTATGTTTTCATGTGTTTTCCAAATTTTCTGAAATTACAAAGGGATCGGGTTTTCAGTGTAAAAGGTGGGCCCGTGGAGTCCCGATAGTGTAATTTCGCATCGGGGAAATGGAAGGAATGGGTACTATGACTCACAGAGGGGCCAATACCCGATTGCGATTTAAAAGAAGCCCTCTAAAAAACTGTGCCAAGCCTATGGGTCAAGCGGGATATTGTATGTTGATTGTGTATCAGGCATAAATCCTTTTCACACTTGTTCTGTAGTTTATAAAATGAATGAAGGCAGCATTTACATTTGACTGAACATTTATGTTTTATTGTTCACAATCATCAAGCTAATGATAGCTATCCTTGCAGGTGAGAAGTAATGAATGCGGGAGGGGATTCGAAGAGCCATGTATGCAAAAGTGTTGCGTTTAAGGGTCTGGATGCAGGCGTTCCAGGTCAGAACACGACGCGTTGCCTGTACATTCCATAAGCAGGGTTGTCTCGGTCTTCATTATGGGAAGGCAACATACAGTCTCCCTTTTTGCCAACATCTTTTCTCTTCCCTAGGAAAGGAATCGATCCGGTCGTTACGCTTTCTACATGCCAGCGGTCATGTTGAAGATCCTATCTCTGTGTACTCGATTTGTATATCTGAAATAGTGGGAAGATGAAGAGGCAGGGTAGACCTAGATTTAGGGGAATTTGCATAAATATTACCTCCGAAGAGGAGAAATGGATTTTGATTTTTGAGAAGAATAGTTTCGCTTTATTGTGAATAAGGAGGATTGTTTTGGGGGAAGAAGGAGCCTTTAGTTTCAGAATTATTTAATTTTTATTTTATATGTTTTGGATTAGAGCGTTGTTTCTAGCATGAATGTAAATGTGATTTGTATTTATGCATATTGATGACTTACAGTTCACTATTAGTCTTCTTAAATTGAATGTGATTCAGTTTCATGGTTAACTTGTAAATGGTCTTTGATTTGAAACTAAGTTAAGTATCAGTTGCAGTTTTAATTCTGTAAAAGAATGTGGATTCCTAAATGAGTGATTGGATTGCAATTTATCTTTGATACAGTCTTTTCCAGTTGTGAATTCAGTGATTGATTCATTTGGACTTGAATCTATGCATGATGTTTAATATTCTTTATCACACTCCTGCGAAACATATATATGATGTTTAAACCTCTGTATTATGCTCTTGCAGGATTGATTATGATAGCTAGGACTAGACTAGAGTAGTTAGAAGTAGTATAGATAGGATTTAACACATAGAGGTTAGATGTTTTATTTTGTTGATTTAATTGAAGTCTTCCACCCAAAAGCAATCTATAAACGCATTTAATAGTTTACAGGGTCCCTTAAAACCCGTTGGAACTAGCTATTCCAGACGAAAGTAGGCCTAATTGAGGCTTACGATCGAGTTAGTTCCCCTTGTTGGCCTAGCAAACATTAGCCATGTCAACAACACTATGGTGTTCATTTACTTATCAGACATTATTTCTCCCAACTCTTGTAGTTGGTTTATAATTTCTGACACTGATTCGTAAACTACCATGGATATTCCATTGGATAGTTCATCACAACAGATATGATATACTATATATAAAATATGAGATTCTACAATATTATAGTTTTCTTAAACTTTAAGCGCTATAGATTTAACTATAATTAATGCATGCATGTTAATGAAAATAATGCAGAAAATGAGAGAACGATAAAATAATCTCACACACACATAGGACAAAATATATTCTCAAGGAAACCCTTTCGAGAGAAAACCTAGCTGGAAGATGAGGTTGCTTTGCCCTCTTTCTTTGTCTCGAAATTTGGCTACATGTATAAATAAGTAAGGCCCGTGGCCAATGGACTGCTATAGTGCACAAATCCTCGATGTGTGCTCTACCTCCTATCCCTCTTGGCTATCTTTACTCGGCTTTGGAATAAAATGTTCTCGAAAGAATGGAATGCCTCATCCTTTTAGTGGCCTGGTTATAACACAGCCCGATAACCTACTAGTGATTAATTTTGACTACATCAACTCTTAACTAGAGAAAAAATAGACTCTGAAAACATGTGGCTAACGGCTATGGGGTAAAATGCACGGGATGAAAACTACCCTCAAAGGCCTTCCCAGGACCTTCGATAAACTGTAAGATTATTTGCAAAAGCTACCAGTTACACACATGTTCATCTATCAAACATAAATTGACAGGGTATGGAAAGAGGATCAACTTTGGTTCCTTCTAGATTCGCTTGGGGATCTCCGTGTGCCAAGAAGAACTCCTTTTAAGCTGGCTCCAAGACAATTCCTGCACAAAGGACAAGGAAAACCAATCATAGCATACGCTTCTGAAAACTAATGTAAGAATCCGTAACAAACATGTACAAATGTATAACTTAACTACTCAACTCGACAAGCATCAAAATGAACAAATAAATGCACTATATCACCAACACTTTGGAGTAGGGAACACAACTGCAGTTCTATATTCAAAATGGAAGAGTAATTACAACAATCCGTTATATCAGCCTTCCTTACCCCTTCTTCCTCTCTCTCTCCTTCTTTCAACTAGCTCCTTCAAGAATATGACAGTTCAGAATAGCGCTATGGGCTATCCTTTCAAATACTTTGACCCTTTTGCAATGGCCCTCTCGTTGCTTATGTAGCAATCGAATTAGGGCTGCCAAGCTCCATCTAGAGTTCACTAGGGAAAAAACCATGAACTTGCTCTGTTTACAAGCTTTTTCCCATTTGCCTTCATTCTCAGAATAGAATTTCTCCAAATATCTTGATTTTTGGAGTTTCCCTACTTTTCTTGCACAAATTTACGGATTTAATATCTAGATATTTATTAGCAGATTCATTGGCATGACCTTCTGAACATCACTTAATTTCACTAACGCTCCCCCTGGTCTAACAACAAGAGTTAGCAGGGTGACTAACGCTCCTTTATGCTTGGTAACAAGCTTTATAAAGCAGGTTGTCATTGTATAGAGAGCATTAGTGTGGATTCTGGGCCTGCAATTGTGGTCATTTCTTCAGTCATCTTGTCTTTCACTTCTGAGTTGATTAGGAGGTCAATTTGTCATATAACAGATGCCCCCTAAAGTATGAGATCAGAGGCAGAGACGATGGCTGAAATACTTTATGAAAAACACTGTAATTTGCTGTCAAAATCTTTGTAGAGAGAGAGAGAAGTTTTGGGTGGCAAGGAAAACTTGATACAACAAAGATACATATATATAAACTGCTAAAATCATATCCTGATTTGGGAATTCCCATGCTCAGTAGCTATGTCAGAGTAATTTTCTCCTCGAAGATATAACAATGTTGGCCCCCAATATGGCACAAGTCAGATCCAGTGTCATAATAGATCATCCTGAAATAGTTGTCTCCAAACAACAATATCGCAGCTTGGGAGAAGAAACAAGGCTGAATGATGCAAACCTCTACCCAAGGTCTTGATCCCCGCTTCACGGAACAGCATAGATTGGTACATGTGATAATATGTGTAGACGTCGAACATGCATGAAATCATCTGATTACCAGCCAATAATGGAGACCACCAATAATGGTGATGGTCTCCAAGATGCACAGTGCAAACTAATGAGTGTGAAATATTTTTTGTCATCGAACAGTTGTAGAATCGCTTAACCAGGAGCCAATAATGAAAACCCATGATCAAACGCAAGGTAACCTGCCAGTAATGTCTGCAAGCACCAAGGCACTGAATGTGTTTCTAGCTTATATTCCTAGATAAAGTGTTGAAGTCGATAGGAAGAAACCTGTCGAAAGGTAGGCAATGACGTGTCCTACATCAGTCGACATGAAACTGGACAAGGATGATTGTTTTTTTGAAGAATCTTTTGAGCTTTTGGGTCTAAACAACAGAGGGCATGATTAAAGGATATGTAGAATCATTTGATAGAGGAAACAAATGGGAACCCTTGAACAATAGAAGGCATGACAACGGTTTTAACCAGACAACACTAGACTCATGAACACTACAGAGTGTTTAAGATACAGAGATGCAATTACATCAGGGTATATAGGCTAAAAACTCATAGGTTAGTAGGGTTCATACTGAGAGGCTATCAAAATGAAGGTTTATCTAAGGGAATTCCATGTTCAAGGGAACGAATGTTGCCAAACCACGCTTTCGAATACAAGATACAGTTGTATTGTCCACTTTCCCCATCTGATTTTTTAATGAGTCCAGACAGTAAACTCATAGATCTTTTCGTGTTCAAAGAGTCTGAAAAAGATCGCAAAAAGAACGACTCTTTGCCCTATCTGATTAGTTTAATGAGTCCAGACAGGAAAACTCGTCGATTTTTTCATCTTTTAAGAGTCTGAAAAGTATCGTAAAAAGAACGACTCTATATCTTGTCTGTGTATTTAAAGATTCCACACTAGACAACTCAGTGGTCTTTTCATATTTAGAGAGTCTGAAAAGATCGTAAAGAGAGACTTCATGGTGGTCCCTTTGTCATATTTGTTAATTGGGGGCGACAAAAGGTTAATAGTATACCCGGATTCGTTACTTTTCTATATTTTAATCTATTGAACCCAGAAAAAGAGAAACCTTTTTCCAATATATGTCGACCTCATTTTGTTAGGAGTATGAGGCGACGGACTAAACTTGTGTTTTGTCATGACACTTTAACGAGCTCAGTAACAAAAATAGGATTTTTCATCTTTTAACGAGCAAGAAAAAGTACCTGAAAGAATGTTCGGGTCATCTTTAGCATGTTTAATGAGCAGCAAGGCATAGCTCAGGATTTTTTTCATTTTAAAGAGCGAGAAAAAAGTGCCTAAAAAGGATGCTCCATTGGTATTTTTCAGTTTATGAGCTGGAACAAGATCCAAAAAGAGGTGCTCAGAGCATCGTTTGCATATATTTAACGAGTGCAAATAATGAAAAACCCAGGGATGTTTATATTGTTTAAAGAGCAATAAAATATCCCTAAAAATGCTTTACTGATTGTGGTATGGATGTTTAACGAGCCCTACTACAAAAACTCGGAGATTTTTATATTTTTTAAAGAGCAATAAAATGTCTCCAAAAGTGCTCTACCATTGTTAGATAGATTTTAACGAGCTTAATGATGAAAACTCGGGGACGTTTATATTTTTTAAAGAGCAATAAAATGTCTCCAAAAGTGCTCTACCATTGTTAGATAGATTTTAATGAGCTTAACGATGAAAACTCGGGGATGTTTATATTTTTTTAAAGAGAAATAAAATATCCCTAACAATGCTCTATAAAGGATTGCATGCAACTTTTACTGCTTTTCATTCCTGAAAGTACTTTCATCAAAAGCAATAAAAAGTATAAAAAACCAGCAATTCCTATTATCTGGGTTCATGCATGATCAAAAATCATGTAGAATGGACTACTTCCTCTTTAATGATTTCCAAAAAATCATGTCTCTCAAATTTATATAAGGAGATGCTTTGAGCTTTCACATGCATCATTTTCACTATTTTGAAGTTTGTGAGAGGTTGTTGGAGCTAAAGAGGAGCAGATTTTTCCGCAGACCATTGCAGGAGATCCAGGTAACCATTTGATCTGCCGTCAGTCCCAGGTGAGAGCTAAAACCTTGCTCTATGCTTTATTAAACCTTTTTTAATAGTTTTATGGGTGGAAATTTGCAGATCTGAGGTGCCCTAAAGCCATTTTTGCGCACTAACGCCTTCCAGATGGCCAGTAGAGAGCGTTAAATGCTCTGTATGAGCCACTGGAGGGCGTTAATCCTCCCTATGCAGCACTGGGAGGGGCGTTAGGGCTGTATGGAATATTTGAAACCCTCATGCATGGATTCCTTAAGTGATTTTGCCCCATTTTAACTATTTTTATGGTTATTTTATGCAGGTTTCAGGCTGAAATGACTCACCTATCGAGAGAACGGGCCCATGATAATGAGGAATTGTTGATGTGCAACGATCCAGCTTGCATACTTGCATTGCGCCGTTGCGGTTTGTTGAAGTATGCAAGGCTAGAGATGATGAAAGGACAAGAGGATTTACTAAGATGGATCATACAACGCTGGGATGAACACAAGCAAGTGTTCTGAATTGGAGATCAAGAGCTAGCGATTAACCGGGATTATATTTACTTTTTGACTGGTTTGTCGTGTCATGGGGCACAAGAAAACCTCACCAGTGGTAGGTCAGATCCACGATCTACTTCTGAGCTGGTACAGATCTACTGCATCCCTGGGAGTGGGCTAGTCGGCAACAGAGTACCGATAGAGAGGATTTGATCTCGATCTATGAAGGCAGTTTTATGGTTGATTGTGCATTTGGTGGGGTAAAAAAGTCCCCACGTAGTGACAAAGGCCCAACTGTTTCTTGCCATTGAATGTGTCCAGCCCCAGATGTTCAATGGGTGTGAAGCAGTGCTTTGCCAGTTGAAGGCAGAATTGACAGCATGCAAGACCCGTACCCAACATAGTATTGGGTATGGTACTATCATAGTCTCATTTTTCCTTTAGAAGTTACCTGTCACACGCCCATGGGTGAGCTTAGGTCCCTTTGATCCGAGGGAGCCAAGGCAGGGTCGCTGGTCATCACTTGATCTTCGCACAGGAGGAGGACCACTCCGGTACTTTTTTGACGAAGACTTCTTCCAATGGCTTCGCAGCCAGATTGTGATTGTTGACGACTATGCCTATGAAAGCATGGATTTTACCGGCGACCCTGACTTGATGTTACTGCTCAGAACCAGCTGGGGTCCTCAAGGTGAGAATAATTTTGATAGTACTTAAGTATTTTTGCGCTTTTGAATGTATATGTAATGTTTTTTAATGATGAAATAAGAACTAACATGAAACTTTTGTGCTTAACATAGATTTGGCATCAGTACGACCTGTAGGCGAACCTCGCTATGTGCGACGAGGCGGCCAACTACATGCTGGAGGGGGTGATGTCGACAGTCTCCGCGAGGTTCTGAGGAACCTAGAGGGTTTGACTATGGGTGTCCCCCCCTTCCTATGAGGGAGATTCCCGCTCATATGCAGTGACACACTATTAGTGTACCTGAGCGGTTTTTGGTTCCTCTTTGGAGGGTAGCTAGAGTTGTTTTAGCTTTTCTGGAGCAATAGGCTCGTTTTAGCAGGTGTTCTGGTGTAACCATATGAGTGTTTGTAGTTGTGTTTTGAGCCATTTTTTACTTAAATCATCTAAATTTTGGAATATTTTGATGTAAAAATCTGGATTTCGATCTATATATATACAGATATTTTTGGTATTTTGGTGGTATAAATGTGTTTTTAAATGTTTTTTGTAACAAAATTTTTAACTTTAGTAAATGTTTTACTTCTCATGCATGCTGCTATAACAAGTGATGCCAATCCAATACATAGTTAGCAAATGAATCAACAACTGTATTAAATTCTCGAGGAACATGTTCATATGTGATTATTTTAAATCGACGTTCCAAGAGTCGCACCCTTAGATAGTTACGTAACAAGGCTAGATTACGGACGTGATAATGGTTTGTCAATTGCATAACGACCAGCTGGGAGTCTAACCTGACCCCAGATTGGAGATGCCCCTTGATGACGCTTCTGTGAGAAGCAAAACGACGGACATGTACTCAGTAATATTATTGGTGGCGATACCAAGAAAGACTCCCCCATAGCAAAATAGTTCTGACTCGGGTGTATGGATGACCCAAGCAGCTGATGCAATGTGTCATGTGTGACGACTAGCACCATCCACGTATCCTACGTATGGTAAGGGCAACGACGACATATGCATTGCGAGAAGAATGTGTGAGACAAGTACTCCACTAAATAAAAAAACAATCCAATCACATCAAAAAGGTAAGCAAAACTTATGAATACATAAAATTACAAAGCACATGCCCAGCACGACACTAGGCACAATACTTTTTCAGATAGAGCCCGTATGTGGGCTCCTTGAGTGGGATTTTGTCCCAGTCCTACAGTTCATATGTCCCCGAGGGGAGGACTTTCGTTATGACATAGGGACCTAGCGAGATGGGTCGAAGTGTGCATGCCTCCAAGAGATTATCTTTTGGATGATATAGCGATACGAAATCACCCTCTTAAAAAGAACAAAACCTAACATCTTTTTCAAATTGGGTTTGTACCCGCTCCTTGAGAGCTACGAGTGCCAAATCGGCATCTTGGTGAGTTTTATCTAGTTTTTTGAGGTATAGTAGGCGTTCTTCTTCGGCAGTGGGGCTAGGCATGGGTTCAACGGCTATTTCGAGGGAAGGAATTGGCCACCCATTTCGTTTTGCCTCGTCGTAAAGTTAGATCTCATGCGCGACAAATGACGGATTAAAGTCGGGCATTTCCTCATGAGACCAAACAAATTCTTCATGGAATTCCTCATGTAGGCAGGTGGAGCCTGCAATTTCCTTAGGATTGCAATCTGCTCTCATCTGGGTGTCTTCCATGGTGCCTGTCGTGACTGAAATATCTATGTGAAATGGCCTGGAAGTGTCGTCCATATTTTCATCCACCCCAAGAGTTTAAATGCTTGTATAAGGTGGGGAAATGATTTCGTTTGTGTCAGAGGACAGGACTTGAAGAGGCATTATGTCCGAGTCAGATGTCAGACCCCAAATATGCCAATCCTCCCAATGTTGCTCTCCAAAAGTCATGATTTCTCGAATGGCTTCGTCCGCTGATGGGAGTTGATCGCATGGATCTAAAGGAGGAGAATTTATGGGAAGGGGGGTGGTACCGTCGGCAATAGCCAACATGACCAGAGATGTGGATGCTGATTAAATGCCTTGGTAGGCCGTTTCAGCTGGTGACAGCAGCATCTGGTCTCCGAATGTGTCAAGGTCTGAAGGCACCATTAGGATCCAGGGATCGGTCAGTTCATGAGGAATTGATGAAAGAATGCTGACCAATTGTGGAACCTGTGACGACGAAAGAGGAAAAAAACCCATCAGGGAGGAAGCCTTCAACAGACCGGTGCCTATACTGGCAAAACTGTCAGTTACACCTCCTAACAGGGGTACGGAGCCATTTGGTAATGGTGAATAATCAGGGGTGCAGAAAGACAACTGATCCACTGTAATGACCTTTCCATCCAATGGAAATAGGACGATACGAAAGATAGTGGATACGACGGCTGTCATGGCATATGTCCAACTGCAACCAAACAACAGATTATAGTTGAGTCTCTTGTCCACAACTTCTACATCCACCGTTATTGTTTTCTGAGCCAAAGTGATGGGAAAACTGGCTAAGTATCATTTTGGGACAAAGGTGTGGCCATCAAAAGCTTTAAGGGAGTTCAACGGTGGGGAGAGGGGTGGTGAACCCAGGGTGAGCCAACATGAAGCTGACATGATGCAAGTTGAAGCACCTTCGTCGATGACAGTTTGTTGTATACCTTTACCTTTCGAAGTGATATGCACATGAAATGCAAGCTGGTGGGAAAGGGGAGGTTTACACTTGTCCATGTCGAAAATAGCAAGCATGGAATTCATAGGGTCAATACCCCCGATAGCCGAAAGCAAAGCTTTCCTTTGGCTGGGGCATGTTTATAAGACTTTGAGCGCTGACATAGCCGACAGCACTTGCGCCAAATCCTCTATGATGTTGTAGTGTTGGGCGGCACGTGCAGATGTGTTGTGCGTTGTTCGTCGAAGTGCAGTCGAATTACAAATTCCTCAACTGGCCTTTTGATATGCAAATTGTTGGGCGACGATGCATTTTGACCTGCGGATTGTTTTGCTGTCGAAGTGACAGGAGCTCCATAAGATTTGGCTCTTGTGGCTAGTTCTACCGTTCCAAATGTGTAAACGGTATAACTTCCTTCACCGGCTGAAGGATGTTGCGAATCGTTGTTGCCTCCCGACGTGGGTTGCGGTTGGTTGGAAATGAGATTTTGTTGTTGTTGAGTAGGAAAAGGATTTCTAAGGACAACAGGTGCCTTACCAGAAACTTTCTTGGCAAGGTAATCCGTTCATTCTTGAAGATGCGGACAACGCCAGGTTACATGTTCTTCAAGACAGAGTTTGCATGAATAGTTGGTGCCTTTGTCCTTTTCCACATCAGTAGGCGCAATAGCCTTCTGTTTCTAGTTGGGCTGCTTAGATGACTTCTCCTTAGAAGAAGCGGTCTTATTCTTATTCTTCTTATTCTTCCTACCGGATTTCTGTGTAGACTGCATAGAATTAACCACGGTGGTAAGAAGAGAAATCGCTTTGGTAGAGGGGTCCACGGCTAGCTTGGAAATGGAACTAATGAGTTGTTTTACAGTGACCCCGGAGGTTGCGCCGATGACCCCGTCGGCGTGCCCTCCAGGGTGCTAAGTGGTGGGAGGATTGGGGTTACCGGGAGCATAGGGGATAATGTCATAGAGAGTGCTAGACTGTGAATAAATCAAATCTAAGTGTTGGGCATGACGTATGGATTGGTCCTTTGTGACCGCACCACCTAGAGCGACATCTCTAGCTATTTGTGGGAGTAACGACTTACAGAACCAGTTCGTTAAGAGAAAATCAGGGATGGGAGCTTTGACTAACCTCTGCCTATGTCTCCATTCATGGATATGATCAGAGACGTGGGTAGCGGTATCCTGACAAAATGAAGCAAGGAGCTATGTCCCTATCTCATAACGGATAGGTAACTGAAAGTGCTTTAGGAACTCCATCGCTAAAGAGTCAAAGGTATTCACTGACACGTGTGGTATCTCAATATACCACTTTGCTGCATTGCCAATGAGGGTGCAAGGAAAAATACGTAACCAGACACTGTCATCCACCATAGACTTAGAAACACACCAGAGAGGTAGGTGGTGACATGAGTGCCTGGATCCTCCCCTTGTTTTCTGTCGAACTTAGGAATGTCCATCGGTATCTTATGCGAGATCGGCGGCCATTGTAAGTTATGGTAGATGGGGTCGTTTTTCAACTTGTATAAGTCGGGAATATCCAATGTTGCCAAAAAAGGAAAATTTTTGGGTGCCCCCGACTCGGACCATGGTGATGACGAATGACCTGAGGAGCTCTATGCTCCTCCCATCATTTGGTTCCCCATGGTGTACATGGGCTGCATGGTGTAGCAGTTGCTTTGTGGTACAGTATTGTAGAGTGGATTTCCATGAGGATTTTAATATTGGGGTATGAAGTTGCCCCCAGTATAAGTGGTGCCCGCTTGACTCATCTGAGCTTGTGAGTAGGGTGCCCCCATGGATCGGGTGGGAATCCCTTGTGAATTCCCAACTGACACAGAACTAACCATATGGATTTGATTGACAGAGGGAACACTCATGTCAATCAGCCACTGTCCATGCATGCCTGAGAACGGCGGGGTAACTGTGACATTCCCCGCCGGCATGTGCATACTGGGAACCGCCCCAGATATTTGAATTTGGGGGTTGGAACTATACATTGGCAGCCGACCTTGTTGTTGGTAAACTGGAACCACGCTCATAGTGCCACATTGAGTGTTATATGGAGCACTATATGTGGCACTAGTCGAAGGTATGCTTTGTGGCACCATAGGAGTGGAACATGGCATCTGTTGGGTTCCACTTATAGAGGGTGTTATGTGAGTTGCAGTGCTTGGGATGAATGGGATAGTGGGATTCCACATTACCGGTGTTGTAATGACCGTCGACTGGGGAAGTGGTAGATGACCAATAGTGTCTCTATAATTTCACAACCCTTGAGGCGTCGACTGGATAGATGGGAAAGTTCCACCTACTGAAGAAGGAAGTACAAGTACCGCGGGAACAAGGATAGGTTCTGACAGATCTGTAAGCAGAGCGTTAAAATGAGGAAGAAATCCTTCCGTGAACAAATCCTCTGGAAAACTAGAATCATCGGTCATCCACACAGATCCCATGTGCAATTTAGGAGATTGATTCCTTGAAGATGAGGAATCTAAGTCAATGGAACTCAGCGAATCCTCCACAATGAGTGGAGGAAGTCCAAACAATTGTTTAGATTGACGATGAGGGTCAGATGTAGCCACAATGACTGTTAAGTTTTATCAAATAAATTTTAATGTGATATTCTTTAAAGTCTAGAAAACGATAGCACTCAGGTACCTAAAAAGAAAAAATACACTAAATATGTCAATCAACAAACAGAGGGAAAATACCTCATCTGATAAGCACCAATTAGTGGAGATGAAACCCAGTCTCTCAATGAATAATAGAGAAGGATGGCCAAATGTACGGTTACGGTTACTTTTGAGCTTCACGCGAATCTCAGATTGAGGGGCCAAGTACTCTCGTGAAGATGAGCACCCTCCCAAAAACTGAAGACAAAGTAGATCCGTTCGTTTTAGGTACCAGGACAACCCATCCTAGTCACCTTAGGTAAGTACCTAGAAGTTTTGGCCACTATAGATACCTCAAATCACAGACAGTACCAGGATGGCATAGTCATACACAACACACTGTGTGGGCAAGATACATGAGTCCCCGACTCAGTTCCAAAATCCTCGAAGGGACCCCCAATACACAGAATGCCCAAAGGAGTTGTAAGAGAATGCGGGCTACCTTCAATTACAGGTCGATGTTGTCTCGTATTTTGCTCCGTTGTTAGTGGAGTGGTCCTCGTAATATGAGTGCAGAAGGATTTTTCACTCGTTAATGACACTAATTTTATTTTCAACCTTGGGTAGTTCACTCACATGCTTATCCCAAGGTCCTAATCTAGCTAATGTTGGTTTGCTCAAAAAAGAGTAACAGATTGATTTTAATGTAAATTTTAGTGTACTTGCTTATTTGTCTTTGGTAGGGGTGTTGACGTATGAATATGGTGAGACTCTCGACTCGATAAACCATGCAGAACAATGCTTTGAAAAAAAAACAATTTCTTATGCAAACAAGTCTTATTCTACACATGTATCATTTCACATATTCATGGATTCGTCAATGCATCTAAAGCCATTCAACACTTGCACAACAAAAAGTTTCTTTTCTCAATATTCCCTAACAACTACTAAAAACAAAAATGAAGCAGCCTACAACTATTTCGACAGAAGGAGATATACAGTTTATCAGCTTTTCTTTCAAAAAAAATGTCTTCTAAGAGAGAAAAACTAAAATATTTTCTTAAAAATAAATTTTCAAGACACCAAATTTGTTAACATGATACCGTTGCAAATCTTACTTTATCCCTTGAGACAAGTTCCCCCCCCTTTTGGTCCATCTTCTGAAAAACATGGAAATGGGAGACTAACGCTTTGTTTCTTTGTAAACAGAGAGTTATTTTGGCCACGAACGCTCCCTGTACACAGTCAAAGATCTTTATAAAGCTCTATGTAGACTAGCAACCTGCATTAGTGAGGGAAATAGCTCAAAAAGAGGGCTTTTAGGATCAGTTTCTGATGAGAATGCAACTTTGCAGGATGCAACAAGATAGATGGTGGATCAGAAAAGGATTTGAAGAAGCGGGAAGCTCATAGAAGAAAGAGAAGATATGAGAGGAGTCTGAGTAACCAGGAACTAGATATATAGTCCCCAGCGGAGTCGCCAATTCGGCTATGGGGTAAAATGCACGGGATGAAAACTACCCTCAAAGGCCTTCGCAATACCTTCAACAAATTGTAAGATTATCTGCAAAAGCTACCAGTTACACACATGTTCATCTATCAAACATAAATTGACAGGGTATGGAAAGAGGATCACCTTTGGTTCCTTCTAGATTCACTTGGGGATCTCTGTGCGCCAAGAAGAACTCCTTCTAAGCCGGATCCAAGACAATTCCTGCACAAAGGACAAGGCAAACCAATCACAGCATATGCTTCTGAAAACTAATGTAAGAATCCGTAACAAACATGTATAAATGTATAACTTAACTACTCAACTCGACAAGCATCAGAATGAACAAATAAATGCACAATATCACCAACACTTTGGAGTAGCGAACACAATTGCAGTTCTATATTCAGAATGGAAGAGTGATTACAACAATCCATTGTATCATCCTTCCTTACCCCTTCTTCCTTGCTTTCTCTCCTTCTTTCAGCTAGCTCCTTCAAGAATATGACAGTTCACAACAGCTCTATGGACTATCCTTCCAAATGCTCTGACCCTTTTGCAATGACCCTCTCGTTGCTTCTGTAGCAATCGAATTAGGGCTGCCAAGCTCCATCTAGAGTTCATTAGGGAAAAAACCATGAACCTGCCCTGTTTACAAGCTTTTTCCCATTTGCCTTCGTTCTCATAATAGAATTTCTCCAAATATCTTGAGTTTTTGAGTTTCCTTGCTTTTCTTGCACAAATTTAGGGATTTAATATCTAGATATTTATGAGTAGATTCGTTGGCATGACCTTCTGAACATCACTTAAGTTCACTAACGCTCCCCCTGGTCTAACAACAAGAGTTAGCAGGGTGACTAATGCTCCTTTATGCTTGGTAACAAGCTTTATAAAGTAGATTGTCAGTGTATAGAGAGCGTTAGTGTGGATTCTAGGCCTGCAATTGTGGTCATTACTCCAGTCATCTTGTCTTTCACTTCTGAGTTGATTAGGAGGTCAATTTGTCCTATAACACTACCCATTTTCCATGAATAATGGGGGCTAACGTGAAATCCTCCCAAATTATAGGTGTGAAAATAGGAAGATCAACTTCTAAGTGGCATAAATATCTCTATGTGTAGAATAGCTTGAAAAGGTACCACACTAAAGCACAAAATTTTTGCCCCCAAAAAAATTCTTTTGATGCCTTAAAATTCTCCCGGAAGGTTTCAGACCTTGTTTTGCCAAACTGGGTCTCGCTGGTAAAAATTGTCCCATGAGTTGATTCCTCCATTTTTTCCACTCCAAATGTATCGATATGGATGAAAAATAATATAATGATCCAATCTGGATCACACCTCCCCATTTTGGGAGGCTTTTGGTCCCCAAAAGCTTCTATTGAATGAGGTGAGTAAATATTTCCTCCACCTTCTCACCTTCTCTCTAATGAGGTGAGTAGCATTTAGATCTTCCTGGAATATGTCCCTTCAACCCAATCTACCAAAGATCATGCTACCCTTATCTTGTAGTTTTTGAACTTTTCTACAAAACTATATCTCCTTTCAACTGTGCTTGAGAATCTAGTGCCAAATCCTCCACAGAAGGTAGGACATGTTCCTCTTCCTGATCTAACATGGAAGGCTCATTGAATTTCAAATTCTCTACATTCACAACTGAGTAAATGTGCATATATGGTGGTA
Organism: Pinus taeda; assembly: GCA_000404065.3. Classification (NCBI taxonomy): domain Eukaryota; kingdom Viridiplantae; phylum Streptophyta; class Pinopsida; order Pinales; family Pinaceae; genus Pinus; species Pinus taeda. Next base: position 143,124 of record APFE030657352.1, read on the forward strand.
AATTGAGTTGATAGGCATTATCACCCACCTTTTCCAGTATCTCAAAGGGACCATGCCTGAGAGCCTTTATTTTCTTACTAGGCCACTACAACCTCTCCTTGTTCAACTATAGCCATACTTTATCTTTGACGTCGGGTTATCCTGCTTTCACCCACAGTACGCATAAAATGCATAAGATCTTTTATCCCACGTATTTAACTCACAAAGGAGTCAAATCTTCAACCATAAATGGTTAAGGCCCTCTTTTCTAGTTCCTTTATATCAAAACTCAATCACCCTGCTTAAACCTCCTATCGGTACTATTTACCTCCTCATAACCTTCATTATCCCTTTAACCACTTATATGTAACCTCCCCTATTTAAACATTGGGTACACATATATTTAACCCACAAAACCTTTTATCAGCGCTATTTTCCTTATAAAACAATTTACAAAGGAAAACATACACAAACACACCTTTTTCCGCCTCGGTATGGCCTCTACACAGATACTGATGTCACCTTTATTACCATCGGGTATCACTCCTCTGCGGCACACCAAATATATATATCATCACTCCTTCCCCTCTGATATGCGACTATCGTAACGATAATATATGCTTTAGCCTTAAAAGGCTCGACAACACATCTATCGCAAATACATGGAAATACGTTGAAATCCTCCTCTGAACAAATATAGTGGATTTCAAATTCTATGCACCCGCATATATAATTATCATTGGGTCCGACTCTCACTTCAAACCTTTTCTGAAGCGCTCCGTCGATCTCCAAAACCTCCAACCTCCAATCACCGATCGATGCTTTATCATTGTCGGTGTATCGAAATATTGCTATATCCACTGGCCCTTAACTCCTCTGATTGCGATTTGCGATCACATGTTGATCGTCGATCCAATTTGTGATTTAACGGTTGAGATTAAATCGTGCGATCGCATTTCGCAAAACCTCAAGGCCAAGCACTGTCCGCTCTAAGGCACCGATCTGATATCCTTACGGATCCGAAATGGATATAGACCACTCTTTATAACATTTGAAGTCCGGATTTCAAATCCAACTGTGTTTTGCACCGATTCCTAGTGTAAGTTGGAATTTTCACTTGCAGGACTTAAACTGTGTAATAAACTCCGCTGATGCGATATTTCACTTTTCTCCTCAGCGACATCATCTGAACCATTGATCTTCTAGATCAAACGGCTGATGTGCACTGACACTTTACTCCTTCGCTCTTCCGCTTCACTTAAGTTTTACATCATTTCTTCAGTTCTTCTGTGGCTTTGGTTTCTTCAAAGGTTTCGGCCTTCTACTATTTCGCTACTCAACTTCTCTGAGCTTAAATCCTCAGTGAATTCTTACTTAGCTACCTCTCTAGAGCTTCACTTTATTTCCTTAATTGGATTAAATGACCCATTTATGATCCCTCTGAATCATTCTTCTCTTCTGCGCGTTCCTCTGAACTTTGTCTGCAAACCTATTACAGAACCTATGAATTCACAAGTAATTCATTCATGAAATACTCGTTCCATGCGCTGACACAGTCAGGAATACATCTCTGTATATATAAATATAAACACATGATTACATTCGAGACTTTATGTCTCGCACAGGCTTGGCCCTCAACTATTTGTGGCCTTTTTCACTCTGCCCGTAGGCTTACATTTGTGCCAGAAAGTTCTGTTGAACTAATTTTGGTTCAAGTCCTAGATCTACTGAACTGACTCCAAAATGTTCTCTCTCCACTTCTACTTCAATTAATTCCTAAAAGCTCTCTCTCGTTCCTCGAATCATGAGACTGCTTTAAGAGTCCTAGTTGACTTCTAACTCTTGTCATTTATTCACCACTCATGTTATCCTTTAATTCGAGAGCATTTACAACTTCCTCTCACTATCTAATTAATTCCTATTCTATGCACTCAAAAGCCTAATATTACATTAATTCATCACTTAGGAATCTAGCTTCCCTAAAACACATTACCCCCTATGTCTACTTAATTACAATGATTTTCTCTTGGGTTGAATGCTCCTACATCAAACTCCCAAAGTAGAAAATATTCATAATCTCTTGATCATGTGTCTTCTTATCTTTGTCTTCCTGGATCCCATACTTTGTTTTGTAATTGTCTAAATGCTTTGTACCTTTGTTGTTGCTGCACTTCTGGTATCTTTTGCTCCATCTTCTTCTTCTTGTCAATCAGTTTCAAACTCTGATTGATCATGCTTCCTGTTGCTACCCTTTTCCTCCATTTGGACTACTTCATCATTAACTGCCACATTTCTTCAATTTATTTTTCCGGCACATCTTTGGGCTGGTCCATGCTTTGCCACTTACTTCTTCCTCTTTCTCTTTGCTTCAGGTTGTTGCCGCTGTCCATTAATTCTTCAAACTGTTGTTGGTTTACTTTTTCTTCTTCTTTTGCTCTTATTCCAACTTTTGTTGTGACTCCTATGTTGACCGCCTCCCTTTCATCCTTAACATCTTTCATGGTTGTTTCTGTCTGCACCGAATCATGATTTTCCAGCATTCACTCCAGCAATTGAACATCTCTGTTCCATGGATTAAATTCTTCCACATAAATTCCTTATTTCATCTTTATTTGGCTACTCATCTGTGCCAAACTTCCTCCAGCATCTGCAACAAACTTGCATTCACAAAACATTTGTTAAAGTTAAAAGCATAAGGCTTTTGTGCCTTATCTTCCTTCGGCAACAATTCAGTTTGCCACTCTGTCTCTTTCTCCTCTGTCAGCATATCAGTATGCTGATTTAATTCTCAAAAGAGTTCATGAGATTGTTAATTAGTCTCTCTTCCACATCATCTGCTCTAATGATGTCTTCTTGCTCTTGTCCACTCTAGTGAACTTCTTCTTCTACAATCACACTGTCATACTCTGAATTTTCCAACAAATATTCCAGCAATGCAATTTCTTTGTGACACTTCACAAGTGTTTCATCATCACTTATGTTTCCTGCATTTATACATAAATTATTATTTTGGAAATAATAAGGTTCAACAGTATCAAATGTTGCTTCACATATCAGCTCTTCAGACTGAACTTCATCTCCTTCTTTCACAAGAACTTGTTCCTGTGTTGTCACATCTTCACACATCCATGCATTGTTAAATTATTTATGTTGCAATAAATCATTGCTTCTCTCATTTAAGAGACATTCTCCATCCTCCTTTACTTCAGAGTTTTTATCTTCTGAAAGATACTTCTTCATACTTTTGACAACTTCAATAGATTTCTCATCCTCTGCAAAACACTCCTTTGTTAGTGTTCCTTCTCCCAAGGTTAAATCCTTTGCATATGGTTCTTCTTTCTTAACTCCTTTCAGTAGATGTCCTTCTTTCTTGCCGACTCTCTCAATATTTTCCATGGCTATTTCCACTGTGCCTATCATCATAGTGAACTGATGATCCTTTAATATGTTTTCAGCGAACATAGTCTCTTCTTCAAGTTTTTCTTTAATCTCTTGTTTTTTATCTTCTCCAAGAACTACCTTTGTCTCACCATTTGCATTATCATTCTCCTACATTCACTCTGCATCTATAGACAAACTTTTAATCTTAAAAACATAAGACCCTGTGGTCCCACTTGATGTTTCAGGCATCATATCTCTTCGTTGTTCTAAATCCTTCATATGATTCATAAATTCTTCGATGGTCTCCTCTTCAATCTCCTCAAGCCCTTCACTTGGTCACTTGATATCTTTTCCCAACTATATATGAGACCTATCTATCTCATCATCTTCTAGAATAGAATTTAGATTATGCTTGTCTTCTTCCTCCTTTATGACAATATCAACAAATTGTCCTTCACCTGTTTCACCTGCAAACATACACAAATTGTCAGATTTAAAACCATGTAACCCTTTGGCCTCACTTGAAGATTCAGTCTTCAAGTCTTCATCTTCACTTTCTCCCAGAATTTCTCCCTGTTCTGGTTCACAAATGGACTCTTCATTTCCATTTCCAACTCAGCTTCTTTGAGTTCTTCCATCAACCACCTTACTTGTCTCTATTGTAGCCTTCTCTGCAACTTATGCCACTTCACTGGCTTCTTCCTCAACACCCAATCTAGTCTTTGGTTTTCCTCAAGTATTCTCCTTAATGCATCGAGTTGTTCTTTTAACTCTGCAATCTCTTTGTCAATTTCCTCTTGACTCATCCTCTTACCATTTGCCTTGGCATCCTCTTTCTTCATCTTTCTTCTGTTGTGGTCTTCCTCAGAACCTCTACTATGACTATCAGTAGCCATCTTCTTCTTCTCCCTTCATGAGCTCCCCACTCACTCACTATGAGGTTCATTAAAGCCTCTGCAACAACAAGTCCTCCTTGTTGCAACTTACCTCACCAAGCTTTCCTCTGTACTTGGTCTTTTGGAAAGCCCTTGGTTCTCTGTCTCTCAAACCTCTTTTGAGCACTTCTCTCTGCTCCTTCTAGGCTTCAACTCATCTGCGCTTCTCAAGAACACAATTGTCCTCTTGTATTTCAATCACAATGAAATACTTGGTTTTGACCACCTCTTCTTTCACTTAGAGAGTCTTACCCGTTTCCTTCATTACCTTGGTAATTCTACCCACATCCTTTGTGAAATTACATTTGTGAGCTGCAACAATACCTCTACAGTAACAAGTCTCCTTCTTACTACATATGCCTCACAAAGCTTCTCTCATTTGAGCTCAGTCTTTTAGCATCTCTCTAGTTCTTTCCTTTCAAACCAATTCAAGCACTCTTTGCTCTATATTGTTGCAACCTTCACACCTTTATTTTTTCATTAATGTACAAACACACATTCTCAAATCAAATCAAAACAGAACATATCATCTCACCTTCAAGATCTATGTATGATCTTGTTCCACCATTCCTCCTGTACATTGAATGGATTGTCCTCTATTTCTTGCATCTACAAGTTTTTCTACACATCACCTCTGTGTGCCTTCTTTCTGTCAGATTAGAATCTGATCCTTCCTTGCCTACATAAAAATCTTAACACATACTTTGTTCTTAATTCTTTTACATAGAATTTCTCTGTTCCGTTTAACCCCAACTGTTTTAATTATAACTTCAGCTCTAATACCAAATGACACCAGGTTACCCCACTTTCACCCACATTAGGCATAAAATGCATAAGATCTTTTGTCCCAGGTATTTAACTCACAAAGGATTCAAATATTCAACCATAAGTGGTTAAGGCCCTCTTTTCCAGTTCCTTTATATCAGAATTCAATCACCCCGCTTAAACCTCCTATCAAGACTATATACCTCCTCATAACCTTCATTATCCTTTTAACCACTTACATATGTAACCTCCCCTCTTTAAACATTGGCTACACATATATTTAACCCAAAAAAACTTTTATCAATGCTATTTTCCTTATAAAACAATTTACAAAGGAAAACATACACAAACAAACCTTTTTTTGCCTCAGTACGGCCTCTGCACAGATATCAATATCAACTTTATTGCCATCGGGTATCGCGCCTTTGCCGCACACCAAATATATATATCATCACTCCTTCCCTCTGATATGCGAATATCGGAACGATAATATATGTTTTAGACTTAAAAGGCTCGGCAACACATCTATCACAAATACATGGAAATACGTTGAAATCTTGCTCTGAACACATATCGCAGATTTCAAATTCTATGCACCCGCATATATAATTATTGTCGGATCTAGCTCTCACTTCAAACCTTTTCTGAAGCGCTCCACCGATCTCCGAAACCTCCGACCTCCGATCGCCGATCGGTGCTTTATCGATGTCGGCATATCGACATATCGCTATATCCACTAGCCCTTAACTCCAATTGTGATTTTCGATCACATCTTGACCGTTGATCCGGTTTGCGATCTGAGGTTGATATTAAATTGCGAGATTGCATTTCGCAAAACCTCAAGGCTAGGCACTGCTCGCTCTAAGGTGCCGATCCAATATTCTTACAAACCCCATATGGATATAGACCACTCTTTATAACATTTCAAGTTCAGATTTCAAATGCGACTGTGTTTTGTGCCGATTCCTAGTGTGAGTTGGAATTTTCACTTGCAAGACTTTAACTATGTAATAAACTTTGTCGATGCGATATTTCACTTTTCTCCTCAGCGACATCATCTGAACCATTGATCTTCTAGATCAAACAGTTTTTGTGCACTGACACTTTACTCCTTCGCCCTTCTGCTTCACTTAAGTTTTACACCATTTCTTCAGTTCTTCTATGGCTTTAGTTTCTTCAAAGGTTTCAACCTTCTGCTATTTCACTGCTGAACTTCTCTGAGCTGAACTCCTCAGTGAATTCTTACTTAGCTACCTCTCTAGAGCTTCACTCTTTTTCCTTAATTGGATTCAATGACCCATTTATGATCCCTCTAAATCATTCTGCTCTTCTGCGCATTCCTCTAAACTTTGTCTGCAAACCTGTTACAGAACCTACGAATTCATAGGTAATTCATTCATGAAATACTCATTCCACATGCTAACATAGTCAGGAATAAATCTTTGTATATATAAATATAAACACACAATTAAATTTGAGACTCTGTGTCTCGCACAAGCTTGGTCCTCAACTATTTGTGGCCTTTTTCACTCTACTCGTAGGCTTACATTTATGCCAGAAAGTTCTGTTAAACTAATTCTGGTTCAAGTCCTAGATCTACTGAACTGACTCCTAAATGTTCTCTATCCACTTCTACTTCAATTAATTCCTAAAATCTCTCTCTCGTTCCTCGAATCATGAGACTGCTTTAAGAGTCCTAGCTGAATTCTAACTCTTGTCATTTATTCACCGCTCATGTTCTCCTTTAATTTGAGAGCATTTACAACTTCCTCTCACTATCTAATTAATTCCTATTCTATGCACTCAAAAGCCTAATATTACATTAATTCATCACTTAGGAATCTAACTTCCTAAAACGTATTACTCCCCTATGTCTACTTAATTACAATGATTTTCTCTTGCATTGAATGTTCGTACATCAATCTCCCACCTTGAATGATTTTTTTGTTTGTGTCGATCATCCCTAGCCTTATACTTCTCCTGTGACTTTTGTAGTGTTTCTTGTACCTATAGATGGATGTGTTTGATCTTCTCTATAAAATTTTCAACCCTCAAAGCATTTCCAATAAGATATTCCCTCACTCCTTCTTGCTGCCCATATGCAATATCCAAAGGTGAAGGTGGAAAATATCCAAAACAAGTCTCAAATGGGGACTTTCCTATAGAAGTGTGGATTGCTCTATTGTAAGAATGTTGAATATATACCATATTTCCATCCCAGGTCTTCGAATGCTTCTGTTTGTATCCCCTCAGGAGTTACACCAAAGTCATGTTGACTACTTCTGTCTACCCATATGTCTGTGTCTGGAATGGTGTAGATCTCTTCAACTTCGTGTCCATCTTCTCCCACAATGTAGTCTAGAATGCATTGAGAAATCTTGTATCCCTGTCTGAAATGATGCTCCTTGGTATTCTAAAGTGCACCTAAACCTATCCAAAAAACAAGTTTGTTGCTTCTTATTTGCTAATGGTCTTTTTACATGTCATCAAAGCACACATCTTATTCAACATGTCAACTACCACAAATAGGTAGTCATGTCCCTTCATCGTTGTCTGTAAACCTCCCACAAAGTCTATGGCAATGCTTTTCCAAGGACGAGTAGGTACATGTAAGGGATGATATAGACCTTGTTTCCTATTGCTAGGCTTGCTGGTACAACAAAGTATGCATCCTCTTATGAACCTAGCTACCTACTCTTGCATCTTGGGCCAATACACATACCTTTACAAGTTAGCCACGTTATTCCCTACACCAAAGTGCCTTGCAACCTTGGAGGTGTGAGCCTCTCTAATCAGCTGCAATTGTTCACCTTTAGGAACACATAGGTTATCCAACCTGTAGAGTAACTTGTCTTGGAGATGGTAGTTAATGGTGCTATTTCCATCGTGCACATGACTTTGACTATACAACTATTGATACACCTCCTTGAAGTCCTCATCCTCTGAATATGCCTCTTTGTATGCATAATGGGTGAATGGCTCCATGTGCATAAGAGTCCCCAAAGTTGTAATCCTTGATGTGGGCAGCCTTGAAAGCATGTCGGCCAACTTGTTTGTGCTTCCCCTTTTATACTTGATCACCAATGAAACTATTGTAAAAACCCCATCCATTTGTAATGTATGGTCTTTTGTAGCTTACTTTGTACCTGCAAGTATTGTAATGACTAGTGATCTGTGTGGATTATTGTCTCCTCTCCCATCAAATAGTGCTTCCACTTCTTCATATCTTGAACCATGGCATATAACTCCTTATCGTAGGTAGGGTAGTTAAGGACTTCCGATGAAATACTTCAAAATGATATCATACAAGTCTTCCTCCCTGCATCAATACAAATCACATAACATATCCACTTTCATTTGTATCCACTTCAAAGGGTCATTGCAAGTTTGGTAATTCCAGAACTGGTGCTTGACTAATGTTCTTGTTTAACTCCTCGAAAGCCCTTTGCTGACCTTTTCCCCACTGGAAACTCTTGCCAATTGTTGTTATGGCATGGAGCGATGTTGGTACCACTGAAAATGAGGCTATGAACTTCCTCAGGTACTATGTTGCTCCAATGAAACTCCTGACCTCAAAAAAATTAGTAGGAATCACCCATTTCATGATGGCCTCCATATTGGAAAGATCTATCTCCAAATTTCCTCCACCAATCACATACCCCAGATACACCAAGGACTGTTGCACAAACTCGCACTTCTTGAGATTTTTCAGCAGATGATTCTTCTTCAATGTTTCCAGCACCTATGTCAAAAGTGAAATATGCTCCTCCCAAGTAGCACTATATACCAGTATATAATTCAAATAGACAATAACAAAAGAATATATAAAAGGGTGCAATATATCATTCATTAATCTCATAAACATAGGTGGTGCATTACATAAGCCAGATGGCATGACTAACCACTCATTAAAACCTTGCCTAGTTTTGAAGTAAGTATTCCATGTATCTTCTTCTTTGACTCGAACTTGGTGATATCCAGACTTCAAGTCCAACTTGGTGAAGTATTTTTCTTGCTCCAACTGATCCAACAAATCATCTATCCTTGGTAGGGGGTATTTGTTCGTCAGCATGATTTTGTTCAACACCCTGTAATCTATACCCATATGCCAAGTCCCATCCTTCTTTGGCACAATGATGATGGGTGACCCACATGGTGATGTATCAGGTCGAATGACACCTCGTTCTAGTAGATATTGCAATTGTTTCTTCACCTCACTTGCTTCTATAACAGACTAAATGTACAACCCAATATTTGGCAATCGGGAGTCTGACAATAGTTAGATCTCATGCTCCACTTCTCTCTTTGGTAGTAATTATTTAGGCTCTTGGAACACATCCCTGTATTCCTATAACAACTCCTCCAATTGTTTTTTTTTTCCTTAGCACACCCCTCCAGGGATGCCTTGCCTCTTATTGACTCCTCTTCAAACTGACTTTCTCTTAAAAATAATAAAACATACCTCTTGCTGGAACTGATCAATTTTTTAGCTTGGCTGGCACATACCAGTGAGATTTTCGACTTTCCTTTACGCGCATTGATGATGAATTATTTTCCATCCTTGATGAGTTGATACTTGTTGGTTCTCCTTATGAATATTGCATCACACACGTACATGTATGGACTCTCAAACATGATTCCACATACATCAAGGGAAACCACATCTAGATCTACTTCATCAATAAAATCAACACTGATAACAAATCTAATTTTGTACTATTTAGTCACCTTCAACTCTGCACCCTTATTTACCCATCCTGGTGGATATGGATTTGGATGATCACTGATTTCCAGCCCCAAAGTTTTTTACCAACTCTGTTGCAATGAGATTCGCCTGTGGTCTCAAGTCAAACAAAGCATCAATCTTTGTCTTCTTGACCTATGTCTTTATATGGAAGAGTTTAGTCATTTCTTTATCTTCTTGTTGCTGAAGGCTACTCAGATTCACCTCCTTCTGCACTAATGTACAAATGATCTTCTCATCCATGTTTTAGTTTCTTTCAACTTGGTTGCTTGAATCAATGGCAATGAGTTTCTTCTTCTTCTTATCTTTCTTATTTTTCTTCAGGTTTAGCTTTGGATGCAACTTCCATCACTTCTCCTTTGTATGGCCATCAATATTGTAGTGGTTGTTGGGATATTTGGACTAGTGTGTTGTGGTTATTATCTTTTTATCTTTTTCCCCTTTTTGTTTCTTCTTTCCCTCCTTAGAGGCATCTTGTTTATCCTTCTTCTTCAATCCACTTGATTGCGCTCTCTTCAAGCCTCTGTTCTCTAAGTATTGTGCCTGTACACAAGCCTTGTCCATCGATTTGGGCTTGAAAAACATCACTTGCTCACTTAGGTGGTGATGCAGACCCCCCAAATACTTGAGGAGTACATATGGATTCTTTGGAGAGATACCCAACATTATAGCCATCTTTCTAAATTCCTTGGTTTACTCCTACATGCTTTGGTCGGACGTTTGTCTGAAGTAATGCTACCAGATCCACTAGTCCTCCACATACCCAATGGGATAAAACTATGACTTAATGAGGGTTTTGAAATCCTCCCACTTATTCACTGGAGGTTCTCCCTCTAACCTCAAGGTTTTCATGTGGCTCTCCCACCAAGTCAGTGCATGGCCCTCTAATTTCAACCACTGGAAAGAGATCTTTTTCCCTTCCTCGATCTGATGGACTCCGAAATAAAATTCTAGTTGTTGCAACCAGTAGTTCAACTTCAGAGTGTCGATCTCATTGTGGTATGACTTGATATCATTTTTTCTTCCATGTTAAATGAGGACTGTGATTGTTTCATGACACTCGAACTAGGTTGATTTTTTTAAGGTTCTTTCTTTGGCTGGTTCTCTGTTTCGCCCCAATCTTCTGATCCCCGTTATGATTTTTCCTATGCATTTGAACCCCCACCTTCTCTGAATATCCCCAACTTTATATTCATAGTCACCATGAGGAGGTATACATTTCGGTTGATATCTGCGACTTGTTGTTCCAGCCATGTAAACCTCACTTCTACAGGATCACGAGGTTCGTTTATAGATTCGTCAACCATGACCAGGATTTTACGATTTTCGGCCCCGCCGATCTAGATCCCTTGAACCTCCACAAAATACCCAAATAAACCCACTCTGATACTAAATGATCCGTAAACTTCCATGGATATTCCCTGGATAGTTCATCACAATAGATCTGATAATATTATATTTAAAATATGAGATTCTACACTATTATAGTTTTCTTAAACTTTAAGATTTATAGATTTAACTGTAATTAGTGCATGCATACAAATGGAAATTATGTAGAAAAGTAGAGGACAACAAAATAAGCTAACACACACACATAAGACACAAAATATGCTCTGGGAAACGCTTTCGAGAGAAAACCCAACTATAAGGAGAGGTCGTTTTGCTCTCTTTCTCTGTTTGGAAATTTGGCTTCAAGTACAAAGAAGTAAGGCCTATGGCCTGTGGGCTGCTATAGTGCAAAAATCCTCCCTTTGTTATCTACCTCCTATACCTCTTTTCTATCATTTCTCAGCTATGGAACAAAATGTTCTTGAAAGAATGGAATTCCTCTTCCTCCTAGTGGCCCGAATATAACATAACCCGGTAGCCTACTAGTGGTTAAGTTTGACTACATTAACTCTTAACTAGAGTTACAAAATAGATTGTGCTAGATTATTTTACATCAAAAACATGTGGCTAGCCCCTTTTCCATGAATAATGGGGTCTGACGCAACATCCTCCCAAATTATAGATGTGAAAACATGAAGATCAACTTCTGAGTGGCATAACTTTTGCATACGAACTTTGATTGACGTGCTTCTTGCATCGTTGAAAAGATATTTTTGTGTATAATAGCATGAAAATATGTATCGCTAGAGAGACAAATTTTTACCCCCAAAAAATGTTGTTTGATGCCTCAAAATACTCCCAGAAGTTTTTAGACCTCGTTTCACCAAACTGGATCCCATCGGTAAAAACAGTCCCATGAGTTGATTCCTCCACTTTTTCCACTCTGAATGCATTGAGATGGATGACAAACAATATAATGATCCAATACGGATCATACACCCTCATAAATTATGAGGTTATTCCTTCTTCTTTGATATCTTCATCTTTTAGATTTCTTTTCTTATTGAGATCACTTCTCCTATAGTTCTTATGGAGAACAATTCTATAAGTTTGTCATCTATTTCTTTTGATGTTTCCAACTTTTATCCATAGGGAATGGGGGGATCTTTGATGGATTCTATGAGAATCCTTTGAGCCCTTACTTCCCCATTCATTTACTTTTCAAGATCTTGGGCTTCTTCCTTTGGAGGTTTAGCGATTGATCCCTTGACATGTTCCACGACTTCATTTTCTATGAGGATCAAATATGTCCTCTTTTTCCATGTAAGAAAGTTTGATGATCCAACCAACTTTTTTCTTTCCTTACAAAAATAAATTTTGATAGATTCAAATGTGGAAATAAAGATACTTACTTGTGAAGATACTCCACGATGACAATATCTTAAATCTGCTACATTCTTGATTTTTATCATGATATTGATAGAATGTCTTCCTTCAAAAGTGATCCTTCAAAGAGAGGGAGATAACCTTGATTTCATGAGGATGATGATGACAATGCCTTGTCCTTGCTTTTTCTTAAATATTTTTCCCATTTGTATTTATTCTTTATTTTAGTATAGGTAGAGTCTTTTGAGGTCTCCTTCCTCAAGGTGATGTTTGTGTGAGGTTCCCAAGAATGCTTCAAGTGTAGAATCTTTCTAGGATTTTTAAGGTCTCCTTTAGTGGATTCTTTCAAGATGATAATGTAATCATTTTCCTTTTGAGATGAGTGGTCATTATTGATGAATGATTCTCTTAATGATCTTCTAGTGCTTCGACCCTTGAGTGTCCTTCTTTAAGCTGCCCTTCCTTGACTTGTCACCTTAGCTCGGATACCATGTTTAGAAATATAGGGGCAACAAGTGTAGGATATTGCTCTTTCTTGATAACTGCTTGTGATGTATTTTTACTTTTCTTGATTTATTTATTCTTTCTTTTATTATAATTAGTGTTCTCTATCATCAAACATCTACCAACACATAAATAACAATGAGACAATATGACGCAAGATGTAGGCGATCATCTAGGGCTAAAACCTCTCGAAATTGAGAGAAAAACCCACCAAAATTCTTTCTCTTCTTATAGACCTTCAATTTACAAATTCCTAGACATTTGACCCTTGACCATGAACCTCCAAGACCAAATCAAACCTTGATTTTGGTAACTTCTGCAAATTTTGACTTAGAGAAGCTTCTTCTACAACTTCAACCTTCCCAGCAACATCTTATGCAACTTTGACCTTCCCAACAATTTATTCTACAAATATGATATGCCCTACAGCGTCTTCTACATAAACCTTAACCCTTACATGTGTGAGAGATAAAGGTATATTCTTTCTTCTTTATTCTTCGCTTAGGTAGATTCTCTCTTCTATAGAACTCGGCTTGTAAAATTCTCTTCTTGATGACCTAATTTAGTTGCTACAACTCAGCTTTTGCTGCTGCAATTGGAGCCCTAATTTCTTCGCACATTTGGATAGAATGAGCCTAGAAACTTGAATTCTCTTCTTCCTTCATCCCCTCCTTCTTCATACTTCTATTCTTTCTTGTGATAGAACTTGAGTGTGATTAATGTGTGTCCTTCAAGTGAATTCAAGGTCTCCTTTATATAGTTTTTTCTTTGGGTCGAATTGCTTCTCTTTAGGCCAACTTGATCATTATTGTAGATTGACTTGTATATTGCATCATGACTTGGCCTTGGATATTTCTTTGACTTGACTTTGATGCAAATAAATTATTTTTACAATATTCAATATGCCCAAATGGGTCTTCATACATGACAAGGACACATAATCCCTAGAAGCTCTCAATGGGAGATTGACCTATAAAATAAGTTCCTTTTGAGCATGAAACCCACGCCTCAAGAACAACAATAATAAATCTATTTTTCTCATTATATCAAATACATCAAATCATGATTACATGTGTAATTATGAAGACCGAACCTAGTTACATATTTCAACAACCACCTCATAGAGATATTTGCTCTAGATCGTAACACCTTACCATTATTGTAAATGAAAATGTGATTTAAACGTGACAAGAAGACTTAGTTACTGGTAAGGTAAGCTATAGGACAACGTTACCCCCTCAATCACAATTCCATATATCTATATCAGATAAGCAATAAACATTAATGATAAAGTTGATATTTTAGAAGCCTCTAATTTGAGCTTCAATAAAAAATCTGCTAGAAAAATCATCAAAACTAAATCCTTGATGGTTCATTTGGAATGAATTAGAAAAGAGCTAAAATATGGAATTTGTTAGTTGCAAATGTATGAACATTTCCTAATACTTGTCATTTTGATCATCTTCCAAGTAAGTGAATAGCTAAAGTGCTCTTTCAATATAGTAGTTTGGGATGACCAGAAACCAATTGATACCATGTACCTAGTGGTTTGAGATGACTAATAACCGTTTTTGACACTTCTATATGTCAAAAAACATCCCAATGTACCCTAATTAGATAATAAAGAGCTAAATGAGAGGATCCTATATTCCACGTTGGATCTCCCTAAATGTTGATTTGATGGTGATTTGAAGTTCTAAGCACCATGTTAGAATATGCTTGATTTGATTGTAAGCCAATTTTCTTATTAAATAGATGAATATTTGCAAGGATTTTATCATCCTCCATTGGCTTTTTCAAAGTTTTCCATCTACACATTGTTGTTGCCCATTGGACAATTGTTTTTATTGTTACAACTTTAAGTTTGTCAACCATCATCGAGTCCCCCCTTTGTCAACTAAAGGAGATACAATATGAGGTTTCTTATGGATTACCTTTAACCAAATCATCATTATGTTTGGTGGTTTTTAGTGGACCATGAACCATCTTCACTTGATTGGGTGGTTTTAGTTTACCACTAGCTATTTTCATTTGATTTGGTGGTTACAATTGGTTGTTATCCATATTCAATTGATTTGATGTACTCTCCCCCTAAGGTGCAAAATAATACCAATTTCATTAAACAATCTATTGCATGATGTGTCTATACTTGAGATTGAATTCTATGGTGAGGTTGATATAGCTACTTGGTTGTTGATCCACCCATAGTAAAATTTTAATCTTGTTGGAGATTTTTAGCTTGGAGCATATATTTGATGAATGATTATTATTTCCACAACGCTGACAAGGATGACAATAAAAACATCGATTATCCATATGAAAACACTACGACAATGCTGACATTTCATTTTTTCTTCAATATATTGATCATCGGTTGCATCATTAACCTCATTGACTTTTGATGTCTATTTATTATGAAATATTCCACCCACAAATTTAAATGGTTTAGATTGATTTGGGATATGAAATTTATTATCTTTTGTCATATCCCAAACAATGACAATTTTTATTGAACTATAATCTTCCCAAGGACTAATCAATGTTCACTTTGGTAATCTCAATTGAAAAACATTCAAGGTCACTAACACTTAAACTTTGTGCTTTCACATGTAATTTATCATCAGTGAGTTGGCTTCCCGAACTACGTGCTAAGGAGGATAATGCTTAAGAAACGTTAGTTCAAGATTCATGATTTGTTTCTGATATTTGAATTCCTTTAACTTGTCATGCAAGATGGTATTTGTTGCAAAGGGATCTTTATTTACATGATCCACAAACATGTTGAAACATTTTCCAATGCTTCACTGATCATAATGAGTGAACTACTCTATATTGTTTCAAGTTTCCAACGATAAAGCCAATTCCATGATTCTAGTCATCAATGTTGTTACATGCACTTGTACTTTCTCAGTCGATCTCATTATTTTGCACTTGTTTCTTTTATATTACACTCTCTTGATTTTCGTTTCCAACAAGTTTAAGAATTATGTGAGGCTTGTTCAAACCTAGACGCATTATAGGATAATTTTTATCCCCCGTGAGGGGTTCCCACCCTCAACCACTGCCCATTAGATTTAAACCAGTGACCTGATGGGGACTAAAACCCATAGATAGAAACTGGTCTACAGCTTAGGGGTTTTGATATTTATCGTTATTAGTGCTGGTGGTGCTTTTCAAGCTTAAAAAATAAAACATGATTATGGGCTAACAATCCATGGCTTCAAAAAACAATGTATCAATCATAAATCTTGGGTGGAAATAAGAGCTAACTCATTGCATGCAAAGATGTTATCAACAATTCATCACTCTAACTTCAAACCTATTTTCATTGAAATTTTAAGGGCATGGACTCATTTAAAATCCAAAGGAATGTTATGCACTATTTTCACCTTAACTTCAAGTTGTTCTCTTAACAAAACTAATCTATAATATGTGTTTCATAACCAAATTTGATGATCAAAATTGATTTGTGATTTGTGCTATGGAGAAATCTAATAATAAGAATTCCCCTTATAATAGATCAATATTTTTAGATAATGGATTGCATTCTCATAACACTAATAAGAAATGGCACACAAACACACACACACACACAAAACAAAAGGTAGAGAGAATTATTCAATCTTTGTCAAAATTTTATGGAAAAAAATACTTCAAAGAATTGCCTCATTTTTGTCATTTTCCATTCAAATTGATTGTCAAGGATGTAGTTGTGACCACCATTGAAGCATTAGGCCTTTAATATAAAATGCACTCTTCCATCATCAATTTTCAAATTGCAAACATGTTATGGAAAACTACCATGCAACTATTAGGCCCTTAAGAGCAAAGGAGATTTGATACTATGTTAAAATATAGAACACAGGATAGGACCAACAATTTGATGGACAAGGACTCAAGCCATCTCATATATTATTCACATCAAAAAAAAAAAAGTACAATGGGTGATGCAATCTCATAAAGGATTTTTCTCTAAAACCTAACACCTTGCATGGTGATAAGGCTAGGCGATCTTAATTAAATCAAATAGTAATCACTTGAGGATAGATTACTATTATTCTAAATAAAAACACAATTTAAAAGTGACTAGACTACTTAGTGATTAGTAAGGTAAGCCATAGGCTAACAAGTTACAAGAGAACAAGGTTGTCAATAAAGATTTTGAGAAGAGGTGGGTGAATCAAAATTGTAGAAGTTGAAATTGTAGATAAAGAAACTTTAACTGATCCAACTGAATTAAGAATTTTTTTGGAAGTTGAGCCTATAGATAATTTATAAATAAACCTTAATCGATTCAATTAATCAATGAATCTGTTTGAAGTTCAAATAATAAATAATAGACCTCAATGGAATTGATTGAAACTAAAAATTAGGACGTCTTTATTAATGAAGCTTTATTAGTGAAAGAGCATTTAGAAAATGGTTTTCAAAAACAATTCAATGATAAGTTAACATCTAGAGATTTAGTGGTTGTTTATGTTCCATCCATCACCACTAATGAAACCACTAACACACAATTGAATATGAAAATATCTCATATTAACATGCCAACACAAGTACATCATACAAATGTTAAGAAACATAAACTTGTCAGGGTATTGACATCCAAATCACATAAGTCATAGAAGCCAATATTCAACATACCAATATCCAAAGGCACCTCACTAGAGTGAATGTTGTACTTACATATAAAATCATTTAAAGATCAATACAACTAAAATCAATAACAAAAAAATTGAATCTAGAATCTCGTCATCAAATAGTTTAAAAAAGAATCCACCTAGGTTGGATTGATCCTTTTTTGGATGCAAAAATATTGTTCAAGGCTTCAAACATCATATTTCCTTGTGTCCTCAACCTCATATAATATGTGAAAGTTATAAGGAGATGGTTCACTCTATCAAAATAAGATTTTCCTTGCCTTTGAGGACAACAATTTTTTAATTTTTTTTTGGGTGAGTTGGGGGGAGCAGGAGACTTGTAATGTACCTAGAGTATATTAGATATTTCTAAAAAATTTGTAATAAATAACTACCATGAAATTATGCAATTTAGTTATCGAATATACCCTTAAGTGGAAGGTTTCGTTACTACTCATTATGTTACCCCTCATATGGTATGAGACTTCTCACTTGTGATTTTCATCATACTTATTATTATTCTCATCACACTTGTTAGAGACTTGCATGATAACATTGATGGAGCACTTGATATTGACAAGGGAATTTTCGTTTACTTACATACTTTCCTTAGTACTTCCCTTATGGGATTGTTGATCATTGCAACTTGTGGGTGCTAAGTGTCTAGAAAAGAGTTTTTGCTTGTACACTTGTTTGTTTTTTCCCTTTGGTCACATTAATTGAGGTTATTTCAATGGTTCATCAAGGAGGTATTTGGTTAGAATATGGAGATCCTTGTATTAGATATTATATCACATGGTTATAACATCATTCATGGCGCATTTTGTTGGGTCCCTATAATACTAGTGATTACCCCATTACTATGGTAGTTGTACCCCTTATTAATATTGTTGTGCCCCTATTGCCCCCATATTGCTATTACTGTGCCCCATAGAATCCCTCTATTGTTATTTTTGTGGCTTTGTATTGTTATTGTTAGGTCGGTTGGGTTATATTGTGACTCCTTAGACTCCTATATATAGAAAGGAGGTTTTGTCATTTGTATCATCAAAGAATTGCTCATTTATGTAATATAAAGGAGGTTTCCCCCTCGAAGAGGCTGAATTCTAAGGTGTTGATCTATCTCTTCTATCTTTTCTTGAGCTGGTTTCATAACATTTGGTATCAGAGCCAAGTTCTAGGGTTTCGCTGCTCCAAATAGTTCATTGTACAATTTTCGCTCTAACTTTTTTTCTGTGATGTTTCAGAAGTCGAAAAAAAACCCATGTGAGAAGACGTCATGCTACAGCTTGGGTCCGAATTTCAGAGTGTTTTGCACTATATTTGTGGAGATATGATCTGAGGAAGTTGGTCTTTTTGCAGACTCCTGAATTACATTCCAAACAGGTGACCTGGGGAAAATCGTCATAACTTTCTCTCTGAGCATCGAATTGAAATTTCGCAAAAAGGTACAGAAAGAGGACGGACTGTAGCTTCTTCTAGATATTTTTCAGAGCCAGAGGTCCAAATAGTGACATGTGGCACTTCATACAAGTTCGCTCTTCTGAAAAG